>NAGG01000124.1:0-49432 GCA_003031705.1 Calonectria naviculata | reverse complement strand
CCCCCTCCACCCCCTCCACTGCTCCTCTCATCCTTTTGCGCTGAGCGTCCAACTCGGGCCACTCCTCCCGCCGGCATCTCCCCATGGCCCCCTCCAGGCCAGGGGCAAGAAGACGAAAACAACCATCAGGCTTTCAGACCTTCCCCAGGGTCTCCTTCAGCCTGCTAATTCCGAAGAAGCCCAGTCCCGGTCATCGTCGAGCTCGCCATCGGCGCCCCTCGATCCGCTACCCCAACATGAGCCGGCATACCCTACCGTAGTGCTTCAAGCACAGCAACACATGCGCGAGTTTAGCGACTGTGTGCTGCTAACACGCGTAGGTGGCTTTTATGAGCTGTACTTTGAACACGCAGAGGAATATGGGCCTCTGCTCAACCTCAAAGTGGCCTCCAAGAAGACTAATGCAGGCCAAGTGCCTATGGTAAGAGTCCCTCTACACCGACTTCGCAGACGTCCATGGCCTCTCTTTCTTGGCGAAATGAAACAGTTTCTTATCTCGTTTTTTAGGCAGGCTTTCCCTTCTTTCAGCTGGACCGTTTCCTCAAAATCCTGGTCCAGGATCTCAACCGCCATGTTGCCGTGGCTGAAGAGTTTCCCAACTCGGCCTCTGACAGAGTCAAGTCTGGAGGGCTGATGCACGACCGCCGAGTGGCCCGCATCATCACGCCCGGAACCCTAATTGACGAGAATTTCATGGACCCGTACTCCAACAACTATGTCATGGCAGTCCACATACATCCCGGCCGAGTGCCGCCAGCGTCAGAGGCGTTGGCGGAGACTGCTCCGCCATCACCTTCACTAACACCAACATCAGCCCACTCGCCGCCCTCACATGCTGGAATCCCGGACGAGGACGTGCCACTCGGCTTAGCATGGCTCGATCTTTCAACGGGTCACTTTGGTACTCAGCAGGCCAATCTCGCATCCTTGCCGTCGATCCTTTCCCGACTCTGTCCGCGTGAGCTCGTTCTGGACCAAGATTTGGAGTCGCACCCGCACCATGCTATTTTCCCCCTCTTGGCTGACGACCGTCATCTCGTTACTTACTCGTCCCAGCATGGACTACGATGTCCGGCCGACTGGCGTTCCATGCTGGAGGCGCCCCTGTCTGCCTCCGCCGCGGCTTGTTTTTCCTCCGAGGAGGTGCTCGCTGCTGGCCTAGTTCTCAATTACGTCAAGGATCGCCTGCAAGGCCTGGGCATGAAGCTGCAGCCCCCGCTGCGATACCAGAATATGCAGATCATGGCCATTGACAAGAACACTATTCGTGCCCTAGAGGTTAAGCAGACTATTCGCGACGGTGCGTTCCGCGGTAGTCTCCTGCATGCAATACGCCGCACTGTTACCAAGAGTGGCGCCCGCTTACTCAACGAGTGGTTGAGTGCCCCCTCGACATCTCTGGATGTTATAACCGCTAGACAAGATCTCGTTGCCAGGTTCATTTCTGACGCAGATCTTCGTGACACGATAATAATTCTTCTTCGCCGAAGCCACGACTCGCAGCGCTTGGCGCAAAAGTTTACACTTGGTAGAGGCGACGCTGACGACCTCCTTGACCTGGCTAGTACTATTGATGCCACCAAGGACATCGCCAATCTGCTCCAGGCTGTCTCCTCCACGGCCGAAAATCTCAGTTCAGATTGCCTGAGCTCCTTAGCCTCGAGAATAAGCCTCGTCGAGCCTGTTAAACTCGCTCGTCGTATCAGAGAGGCTATTGACGAGGATGGCCTCATCCACCAACATGAAGTTGAAGAGTCTGAGGCGGGCCAGATGATGGCTCTTGCCAAGGATATAGAAAGTAGAGAGGGCTCAGAGGCCAACGATAGCACCGCGGACCCTCCACTTAAATCCAAGAGAAAACGACCAACTTCCATTCGGGAGCATTATGCCGATGATAACGAATCATGGATTATGAAGCCTGCTGCCAGTCGCACCCTCAAACGCCTTCATGGGGAGCTTTCTTCTTTGCTCAGGGAAAAGGATGAGTTGAATGAACATTTCCGCAAAACACATGACGCCCCAAGCCTCACCCTCCGCTGGACACCCAGCCTTGGCCATATCGCTCACGTAAAGGGCAGGGACGCCAAGCAACTGGTCGACATCAAGGCACTGTCTGCCAGCCGTTCAACGAGGTCATTTCACCTCCCTGAGTGGACTGCCCTAGGACAGCGCCTTGATCATGTACGTGCCCAGATCCGTAACGAGGAGCGTATTGTGTTCGCCTCACTCCGCGAACACGTTGTGCACAACCTTGTTACGCTCCGTCACCATGCAGCCGTCCTTGCTGAGCTGGACGTCACCACGTCGTTTGCCAAACTGGCCCTTGACCAAAACTTAGTGCGTCCGGTGCTCAATAACACGACCTGTCACACCATTGTCGGGGGCAGGCACCCCACTGTGGAAGGCGGTCTATTTACAGAGGGTCGCAGCTTCGTCCGAAATGACTGCTTGGTCGGGTCGCCCACCGATGGTCGTGTCTGGCTCATCACGGGGCCCAATATGGCGGGCAAGAGCACGTTCCTACGCCAGAATGCTCTCATTACCATCCTGGCGCAGATCGGTTGCTATGTCCCGGCATCGCATGCCGAGATAGGTATTGTCGACGCCATCTTCAGTCGTGTTGGCTCGGCGGACAACCTGTACCGGGACCAAAGCACTTTCATGGTGGAGATGCTCGAGACGGCCCAGATTCTCAAGCAGGCAACTCCCAAATCATTTGTCATCATGGACGAAATTGGACGAGGCACTACGCCAGAAGACGGCGCTGCAGTCTCTTTTGCTTGCTTACATCACTTGGCTACTGTTAACCGATGCCGTACTCTCTTTGCCACACATTTTCATGCAGTGGCTGGCTTCGCCGCAGCCGAGGGGCTGTGTGAGAGAGACGGCGTTGTGCAAATGTATTGCACAGACGTGGAGGAGGATGACGAGGGTGGGTTTGTCTACGTACACAAGCTACGAAAGGGCATCAATCGCAAGAGCCACGCGCTCAAGGTTGCTAAGCTAGCAGGGCTCCCGGAGCGGGCAGTCAGGGTGGCACAGCTTGTTCTGAATCATGAACCCCTGGAACAGGATGATACGGGGCATGCTCCGGGACAGCTCGGAACAGGATAGTAAGATAACACACGCGTCACACCACGTAAGATTAAGCAGAGGAAAATGGCGACCTGTGATATGAACATTAGCTTTGATACCTCAGAGAGCAATGCAAAACATATGATTTTAAACAAATTCCGTCATTGGGTGGTGATGTGTGTCAACATGAGGTTTTCAGGGTTAAAAAGCTCTTGATAGTTGTTTTATAATCATCCGGAAAGAAGCAAAGAAAATGAAAAAAAAAATTGACTGACCTTTTGGTGTAGATTTGATTGGTTGGTTGGATGTGATTTCATAGATCCCGTCACAGCATGAATGCGTCTGGAGGTTTGTTCGTAACCGTCATGGCAGGTATCAATTGTCCAGCAGACGATCTATGTACCTTTATTTTTAGATGCATGTCTCGTAAACCCAACCAAAGCCCTGAAAACCGGCATAATCTTTTTTTGTGATCGTGACTACATGATTTAGTCGCTGCGAATTTGTTAGCTGTTAGATCTTCAACGGAGTCTGGACAGGTCACATACAAGAGACCACCGAAGCCCTCCTCATCCTCATCCTCGGACTCGGACTCGTCCTTCTTCTCCTCAGCAGCGCCAGCAGACTCAGTGGCGGCAGCAGCGACAGGGGCGGCGGCGGCGTAGGCGTCGGGGTTGGCAATGCGGTCCTTGAGTTCCTCAATCTCGGGCCAAGAGAACTCGGTCTCGATGGCGACAGCGAGGATCTTCTTGTAACCGTTGACAACGGAGTGGAGAACGGAAGGAAGGGTGGGGAAGTTGAGGGCCAGAGAGATGGTGGCAATGGTGTTAATGGCCGAGGTGAAGGTGGCCAAGAGCTGCTCCTCACCAATGTCGAGAACGGAGGCAGGGAAGGTCTGTCCCTGGTCGTAGACCTGGGAGATACCCATACCGTAGGTGAAGGGAGAGATGTTCAGCATGTTCAGGAGGGTAGCCTCAGAGGGGCCGACCTTGGTACCAGCCTCAACGAGCTTGAGATCAGTGGTGATTTCAATGGTACCACGAGCGATCTTGGTGGGGACACCGAGAGCCTGGAAGAAAGAGGTCTTGCCGGGTTCCATACCAGTGTTGCCAGCAGGGACCCAGACATCGAGAGGAGCAAGAGCACCAGCACGAGCGGGGGCGGCAACACGGTTGGCGAGAATGAGGTCTCGGGTCTCCTTAAGGTCATCGTTGGTGAAGACGAAACCGACGTTGCCCTTGACGAAGGGGAGGAGACGCTCGTACTCGGGGGAGTCGGAGACGAAAGTCCTCAAGGCTCGGCGAACCTGTTTTTTTTTTCGTTAGCGATTGAATGCCGCTAGCAAATGCTATTATAGCAGGCCGTCCGTACCATGGTGTTCTTGCCCATCAGGACAACACCCTTGCCTCGCAGAGACTGTCGGATCTCGTGCATCTGCTGAGAGCTGACATTGTCAATCTCGACGATGAAGACTGACTTGAAGTCCTCGAGCAAGCCCTTGAGCTTATCGAAGTAGCCGGACTTGTTAGTCTTGCCCCCCATTTCTTCTTATTTTATGAAGGTAGGTTGTTTAAGGGCAAGGGGTATTTTCTTGATGATTGTGATGATGGAGAGTTAATAGGAGGGAGCAAAAAATTCCCCATTTTGAGCTCTCGGCAAAAAGAAAAAGTGTGCTTGGACCGTGTTGCTTAGGGCTTGGTGGAACTAGTCCGTCTTAGGATCTCGTGTGGGGCTGCTGCCGCAGGAGGTACATTGGTGATGTATCTTTTTTTTTCGCATGGGTCATCCAGAGTCTAGGTTCGACGTGACGCAAAGGAAACCACCGGCAGTTTTTGCTACAACGTCAGCCTTGTTGTTGCCATTGGGGTCCAGTGACGAAATCGCAAGATGAAGCTCCCGTATAACGTACTCCACGTCAGTGGAAATGTTCTATTTGCCGCTCGTGGGGGCAAGATTCACTCATTCAACCTCGAAGATGGCGCGCATGTCTGTACTTGGAAGCATCCTGATGTCGAAAAGGTAGATGCTGCTATTAAAAATAATACAGCTGCGGTCACAAATGAAAAAGTAACGGGCACAGTGCAAGAAACTCCCGAGGGTGGTGACAATGATGAACCACCGGCCAAGAGACAGAGGGTTGAGGATTCAAAGATGGAAACAGAGGATGCCAACCCCACGGAAAATCCAGAGAAGCCGGATGAAGGAAAGGAAAGCAAGGGAGGAAAGAAGAGTAAAAACAGGCAACACAACAAGCAGAACAGCCAGCTCAAAAGGGAGCCTCAGATGAAAGTTCCTGATCGTCCCGTGGTTACACACTTGACAAGTACACCTGATGGGACTTATCTCCTCGCCATCACTGGACACGACAAGGTTATCTGGGTTTTTAAGCATGACACTAATGGGGTATTCGAACAAATCAGTCAAAGGTAAGAGAAGGATCTAACCGCTATTACACGCTGCCCAGAAATGAACTCATAGCGACTAACACCATCATTAGAACCATGCCAAAGCGACCCAGCTCTGTCGCCATCGGCCCGGGTTCTCGGATCATCTGCGCCGACAAGTTTGGCGATGTGTATTCTCTGCCTCTCATCGAAGAGGTGTCCTCGGGAAGCCCTCAGCCATCTGCCCCTTCATTGGCGGTGTCCAAGCAGCCATTCAAACCTTCCGCAAACACCACCACTGTACACTCAAAGCGCAACCTTCGAGCTCTCGCCAACCAGCAACATCAAATGGAACTTACTACCCGTTCTAAGTCCGGGTCCACATCCAAGCCTGAAAGTCCTGGTTTCGAGCTCACTCTACTCCTGGGACACGTTTCCATGTTGACATCGATTCTCCTTGGAGAAAGCGAAGGTCGCACATACATCGTAACTGCAGACCGAGATGAACACATCAGGGTTTCAAGATACATTCCGCAGGCGTATGTCATTGAATGCTTCTGCTTCGGGCACAAGGAGTTTGTAAGCTCTATGACGATTCCCCGGACAAGAGGACAAGTCCTCATTTCAGGAGGTGGCGATGAAGAGTTATTCGTATGGGACTGGAAGACCGGTAACCTTCTGTCAAGAACGAATCTGCTATCGCTCGCACAGGAGATTGCTCCTGAGCTAACTAAAATTGCCGTCTCTGCCCTCGCGACCTTCATCTACCCTACGGAAGAGGGAGACCTTGAGTATGTTGTTGCGATCTGCGAAGAGT
The DNA here is from genome assembly GCA_003031705.1 of Calonectria naviculata. Lineage (NCBI taxonomy): Eukaryota > Fungi > Ascomycota > Sordariomycetes > Hypocreales > Nectriaceae > Calonectria > Calonectria naviculata. The sequence continues at coordinate 43,156 of NAGG01000124.1, read as the reverse complement.
AAGGACCCATTGCAACCGTAACCTCTTTGAATCACCCTTTTAGTAACTGACTATTCTGTAGCGTCCAAGCTGTCTTCTCATGGCAACTCACCAGTGAGAATACTCTCAACCATCCATCCATTATCCAGCTGCCCGGCAAGCCGCTTGATGTGGCATTCAAACCCGGTCAAGAAGGGGGGGCACCCAAGATTATTACCGCGATTGACACTGGCATACAGACTCAAGTCAAGAGCCTAGCCATCTATTCGTTAACCATGACTGATGAAAAGCTGGCTGTTGGAACGACGTCCTTTGTCAACGATGGAGATATTGAGGCAGAAGAGTTGGACGTCACCGAAAAGGTGATTCGTGGGCTGCTGTACAATACTGAAAACCTACGCAAACAAACCACAGACGCGGGCGAGGAGCAGAGTGAGGAGCAGGGGGGTCAAGACCAGACCCTAGAAGTAGAGGCTAGTGAGGATTAATAGTACCAAAACTTTGTAATAGCAGAAATATTTGTTTGGTCTGGTTCTCCATCTCGTTGCGCTCCGCCTTGAACTCCACCGGCGGCTCCCAATTATTACTGAATTATATCCTTTACGTCACAGACGAGTTGGCACTAGTCGCTTAACTGCACAAACTGCATGGCTGAGATTCAAGTATCACAGTAAAATCATCATGTTCATGTCTACGTCTGCAGCTACCAAACTCATTGAATCGTCTATGCCCTCCAAACGCCTTCCAGCCAGATCGAATGCTCCATCATACCGAAACACGATCCGTCAAAGTGCGTAGATCCCCATCATCTCATCTCACCCCTTCCTGCTCCGTACTACTCCGCTCCACTCCCCAAGTTTAATCATCACTGTGCTGATGGGAGAGGAAAAAAAAACTCCCGCGTTTTTGGTATCATCGAGAAGGTAATGATTAGGCGACGTTGAAGAAATTGAAACCGTCAACGTCTAAACTCAACTGCGCCGTAGGTCCCCCGCAATTAGGTTGATTTTGCTTTAGTGTCGGGGACATGCCAGGAATGGACGCCGTTGTGACGCCGATATGGTTTTTGCGCCTAAAAGGGGTACGTGCGTCTATGTGCCGGTCCTTACTGCGAAGCGCACTGCACACGCTCACCACCGGGGTGACCATCCTCATCATCGTCGTCCATCATACCGTCGGGGCCGCCGAACATCTTGTTCTGGGTTTGAGAATCCAGATCCTCGAGATCTGCAGGCTCAGTCATGGCCTCCGCAGGGGGCACGTTTTGCACTGAAGGAGAGGGCAGGATCTTTCGAAGGGACTCGAAGGCGGTCTCGTCGTCGGTCCAGTTCTTCTCAGGGAACTTGACGTTGAATTGGATGTAAAGGTTTCCAGTGTCGTGGTGTCGAGGGGAAGGCATACCCTGGCCGCGAACCATCTTGACGGAATCTACCCAAATCAGTTAGTTTGTTTATCAACGGACTGGAGTAGTAATAAGCGTACCTTGGGCGATTGCCTCGCCGGGAAGGATGTCAATGCTGAGCCATCGGTCATCGAGATGCTCAATGAAGATGGTGCCACCAGCCAGTGCAGTAACAAGCTCAATCTCGCAGTTGTAGAGAAGATCATCGTCCTTGCGAGTGAATCGAGGGTGAGGTTTCTGCTCAATCTCGAAGACAACGTCACCGGCCTGGACACCTGGTGCTTGGTCACCCTCGCCACGGAACTCGACCTTGGTGCCACTGCGAACACCCTTGTCAACGTGCACATGGAGGACCTTGCGGTCGACAATGGTCTTCTTGCCATTGCACTGCTTGCAGCGGTCCTTTTCCTTGATGATCTCGCCCTCGCCGTTACAGTCAGGGCAGACAGTCTGGAATCGCTGAATCATGGGGCCCATCTGGCGCATCATGGTCTTCATTCCGTGACCATCACAGCCGGTACACCTCTTCACAGCACCCTCCTTTCCACCAAGACCCTCACATTTGGGGCAGATGATGGATCGCTGCAGAGCCAGCTTGGAGATCTTGCCGCGGTAGACATCCTCGAGGGAGACCTTGTGAGTGTGGTGAATGGTACGAGCCTTAGGAGGACCTCGGTTCATGCCGCCTCCAAACATGCCGCCGAGGCCACCACCGAAGCCGCCGCCGCCGCCGAAGAACTGGGCGAACAGGTCCTCTGCAGCCATACCACCGCCGCCGGCACCGCCCTCGAGGCCGGCCTCACCATATTGGTCATAGACTTGTCGCTTCTGGGAATCGGAAAGGATTTCGTAGGCGTGCGAGATCTCCTTGAACTTCTCCTCCGCCTCGGGGTTGTGGGCGTTCTTGTCTGAAGCAGGTTAGGAGCGAGCGACAACGCAAGAGGGTCGATTTGACAACTTACCAGGGTGGTACTTGAGTGCACCGGTCTTGTAAGCCTTCTTCAACTCCTGCTCGGTGGCTGTGGGGGACACCTGGGCAACTTGTTAGACGGTTGGCACCATTTGAAGAAGGGTAGTGGACAACATACGCCGAGAGTGTCGTAGAGCTTTGTTTCCTTAACCATGATTGCGGTTGGTTTTGGGTGGTTAGAGAAGGACCGGTCGGTCGGTTTGTGAGGAAGAGGGATGCGAGGAGAGGAGAGGGACTGCGGGAAAGCAAATTAGTAAAGTCGGGAGAACAAGGCAGACTTGAGACAACGGCAGGGCAAGCGTTAGGCGGAAAAGCCAGCAAAAGGAACAATCTTGCGCATAGACGCCAGGCAGAGAATGGAGTCTAGAGCGTGCATCCGCAAAAGAAAAGACGTAGAATAGAGGCGTACCTTTGTCCACCAAAAAACGTATCGCAGGGTCGGGTGGCGGGGCTGTGGGAGTTGCTCGGGTTCTCTTTTTCTGAATCGGAGGGGTTGGATGACGACGCCGGCAGTGACAAACAGAAAGCGAGTTGGTACAACGTCAAAATAATCAGACGAGGATGAGTACAACAAGCGATAGATCAGGAGAAGAAATTCCCACTGCAAAGAAATAGAATCTTTGATTAATACCGAAGCGTCAAAGTCGAAATCAGGCGCTGGGCTGGGGTTCGAGCGGACGGGTTTTGAGAAGGGAGGCTGCAGGCAGGGTCGTTGGTCGGCGGAGCGTGCGCCTCATGGAATTGTTTAGAAGAACTTGGATGCTGTGGCGGTGCTGATAATGCACGACTTAGTACTGAGGACGCGCCCTGGGGTGTGCGTTGTTCAACCAAGCTGAACGCCAGCTAAGCAGTGCTGTCATGTAGCAGGCAGAAAACAGCACCTGCCTTGAGCAAACAATGCCCTCATCAAGTCCATCGCATTCGCCTTCTTGCTATATTGGCGGCCATTTTTGGGAGGGTTATCGCCTTGCGCCTTTCATCGAATTCATTTCCTAACTTGATCATTCCTCGCACTTGAAAATGCTCCAGTCCTTCCAACCCTCCATTACTCAGCCGCATTGCCGCCTTCTGACAAGGCTGCCATCCAAGTACATCACTAACAGAGGCGGCCCCCAGAATCTCCTGGAAGACCCCCAGTACTGTCGTAATTCTGACCATCAGAATCCCCCTCAGTGCTTTTTTTTTTACCCTTCCCTGCCCAGCCGCAGGGTCCGATGGGAGGCTCCACTGAGTGGCACTGTGCCACCAACTAAGTTTAGGCCTCGCCGGGTCCCCGGACCCCTACTGGGTTGGTTGCCAGGAAGCCCCGAGGCATCTATTCCGAATCAACACACCTCGGCCAGCTCCACTTTAGAGATATAGTCGTCTGGTATCGTCACGGAGGGAAAGGGGGCTGAGAAGGCGTCAGGTCTGGGAGGGAGGGGACAACACAGCAGTCACAGTGCCTCTCAGGCCTAGCCCCCTTGCGCTTCCACATCTGAGTCAGGTTTCCTTTTCATTGTTTAATGGACCCACTGAGTATGCGGTTTGACCATCATTCTGAACCGTTCAATGGCCCACGCCATTGTGGCTTGCTCCTGATAAGCCACTTGATCAGTACATGCTGGAGATCGCGGGCGGATTTAACTGCTTTCCGTGGTCGACCACCAGGGAAATCGACGTGCGTTATCGAATATAATAATATTATCAGTGATAATGAAAGGCACCTCCTTTGGGAATCATTTCGTCTTTTGTGGAAATGGTATCCTACAATCATTCATATTGCGTGCAAACCACTGAAGAGGCTCTAATGAGCGTCCAGTTGTCAGAACATTAATATCACTCCTTGCTTCTCCTTCAGGCTCTCTTAATTGATTTGCAACTATTTTGGTGCCCCATGCGAGTTTGCATACATATTCATTCCAATGCTTTTTGAAGTTTGAATCATAAATGTATTCGACACGTCGTCACCGTCTCATCTAAAGTGCCTGTTCCAGGGACAAGAATTTCACGTGACGACGCGCTCCCCCCGTTTGCGTGGAGTCTCTACCTAGCTAAATTAGGAGCTGCTAATCTGTCCTGTCATTGCGGTCAGGTACCCTATCCCGGACAATAGGTTCTCATCCTCCTTCGAGGCTTTTTTATTCTACAACTTCATTTCTTGTACCCAATTGCTTTGCTCGCGCCCAGCACTGGCCCCCCGTGTTGCCGCAAGCTTCGTTATCTTCCCTCCATAACGCCAACGTCACAATGGCTGCCCGCATGACCCCCCTCTCGGCACGCTTCGCCGCTGCCGCTCGCTCCTCGACTCGAACGTCACCATCGTCGACATTTTCCCAAGGCTTCTCGCGTTCTTTCCGCCAACAGCGCCGTACCTACTCTTCAGAACCTCCTCGCAACGACAAAGTAAAGTTCTGGCCCTTTGTTGCTGTCATCGGTCTGGGAACTCTCGGTTACATGGGTCTCGTCAACCGTCGCAAAGGTGAGGTACCTCAGCAGCTGCCCGCTGTTCCCTCCCCCTCGTCGAAACACCCTGCTTCACCTATGGCCTTACCCCGAGCCATGAGCCGATGCTGCGATCCAAGCGTCTCAGAAGAACGCTCTTAAATACCTCGCGATTATTTTCCTCATGACTCTCAGCCCTCCCCTCCTTTTCACTTCTCCTTTTTTTCGCACCTTCAGAGAAGCGTATTGCTAACGCAGTTTCTTCGTCAACAGACATGCCTCAAAAGCTCAATGCTCCGGCCTCTTCTGGCCAGCTTCCCGAGCCCGCAAAGTCTACACCCGTCTTCAGCCCTTCTGAAGTAACCGTGGTTTTTGTCCTTGGTGGACCTGGCGCTGGAAAAGGCACGCAGTGCTCGAGGCTGGTCAACGAATATGGCTTCACCCACCTTTCTGCCGGCGACCTCTTGCGTGCTGAGCAACAGCGCCCCGGCTCCCAGTTCGGCGAGCTCATCAAGGACTACATTAAGAATGGCCTGATCGTCCCCATGGAGGTCACCATCAAACTGCTTGAGAATGCCATGACTGAGGCTCTGGAGAAGTCTGGCTCCAAGAAGGGCCGCTTCCTTATCGATGGCTTCCCCCGCAAGATGGACCAAGCCGTCAAGTTTGAGGAGACTGTCTGCCCCGCCAAGATGGTTCTCTTCTATGATTGCCCTGAAGAAGTCATGGAGTCGCGCCTGCTTGAGCGTGGCAAAACTTCTGGTCGCTCTGACGACAACGCCGAGAGCATTCGCAAACGCTTCCGCACCTTTGTGGAGACTAGCATGCCTGTCGTCGATGCCTTTGAGAAGGAGGGCAAGGTTGTCAAGCTGGATGCCACCCCAACCCCCGACGAAGTCTTCAGCAACACCAAGAAGGCCGTTACCGAGAAGCTTGGCACTGACTTTTAGACGCCACAAGCCATGCATATGTACAACAACAATATCGCACACGCACACATGCACGGGGGGCACCGTATCGCATGGAGGAGCAATGCAATGGTGTAGGATTTGGGAATTGTAGAGGTAAATTAGAAGGAAAGGGTTTTTGGCCTATCCTATAGATTCTTGGTATGGGGATGGGATTCTCTCGTTTCGCGTCGTTGCCAAATCGCTGGCTTTTCTATATGTTCTACTTTATGTATGCCTAGTATTCTTTTTGTGTAATATCCACTTGACATTGTATCTGCTGCGAACAGCGATAGAATATAAACAAGATAAAAATCGTGGAGCGATAGATAGAGTAATGAGCCGACGAGATGGCGGGATCTATATATATATTCTTTGTCGACAAAATAAGCATTCACAATATATTTACATTCATGTGTCTCGGTAGTATTGGCGAGAACCAAAAACATCAAACAGTATATCCAACCTCGTTTTATTAGCAATAGTTTATACATCTATCATACCGAGTAGGTAGCACGTACTATTAAACAAAGCGCCCCCACTATAGCGAGAGAAATGAACCCTCTAAGATAGAGATACCACTAACGAGTAAATCCATCATCCCTACCCTACAGACAGGTCAGCTAGATACTCATTATGTCAGCGCGTCAGGTGGAACCGTCATATTACCATCCAAAAAAGGCCTACTATCCTTCCTGTACCTCCAACTGCAGCCTCTACCAACGAGAGAACTGGAATTTATAATCCAGCCGAAGAGAGAACCTTGAGTGTCTTGTAAGCAAAGCTCGCAGCGGCACTGCACAGTACTGGGTTTCATTTTCCAGCAGTATAAAATACCACCCCTCTTGGCCATTGGAGCCAACGACAAGATATCCAACCATCGTTTCTACAACATATCTGCGTCGGTTGCTCAACCCCAGGATAAATATACTCCCGGCATATTCCACTCAATACAAAACTCACTCATTATTTCATGTTGGCCAGTCTCGTCATCTGTCATTATGGATAAGGCCTCGAGTAACAATAAGAAACCCAAACCGGCAACCAGGCGCAATGCTGATGCGAGACGCGAACAAAACCGTGTAGCTAGTCGCAACTACCGTATGTAAGCACTATGTCCATAGCTATACCTGTCAGAATGCGATATTTGCGGCGTGAGCCACGGTGGCAAGAGTGGTTATTGATGGACTGACACCGTTCCTATAGGTGAAAAACGAAAACAAAAGCTAGCGCTCCTAAACCAACTCCTGGACAATGAAACCACACGTCCCGGGGATTCAAGTTCGTATCTAGAAAATCCCAATGTCAACCAAGACCATAATAATTTTGTACAAGCAAACGATATTGGACTATCACAGCCTTCGGCATTGCAAAACCATGCGGCGCTGAACCTGGACATTGTGAATGCTGATGAATATCTCATGCCTACTGGTATCCATACACCCCAACCTCAGATTTCGATGCCGGTCAGTTGGATTGATTCCGTAGCCCCCGCCAGCACGACACCAACCCTAAACTTTTTGGATACTTTGCAAGGAAGTTCATCTGCCGGTGCATTGGCAAGCAACCGTGACAATATGTTACCAGCGTTGACATCTATTGTATCGCCGCAATTTCCCCAAGAAACTACCGGATCCAGCAGTTCATCCGACGATGACAAAGCCATCCGGAATGTGTTGAAAGGAATAGAGCATCTATCTCTCAACCAAAAGCGGGGTCTCATACAGCTACTTCAGTACCAAGTTGAATCAACGCCAACATCTACTCCCCTGTCAGTTCCTAGTCCTCAACATCCGGATGTCAACCACGACACCGCCAAACTTTCCAATCGCACACGGCTCCAGCTGGAGGCCCTGGAATTCTCGATTGCTCTTCGCCTTACCGCAACGGCTGGGCCCAGTTGCGGGCCTAGCGAGTATTCTAGAAACAGTGGCCTTTTCAGCGCCCTCTTCGCCAACTGTATGGCCCTTGGCATGCCGGATGTCCAATCTCTTCTCATTGAGGATGGCTGGAGTGTCTTTGGCCTCGGGCCCGAAATCGCCTATCACCCGTCTCAGCTCTCTGTCGTAAGGGCCAAGTTTCGCAACTTGGCACCGGATTTGCAACCCTGTGACAAGCAACTCACTTTTGCCCACCACCCTTACATCGTATGTTCCCCTTCCCAACCTCAGAGTGCGCATGTCTGGCGTTGAGGAAGGCAGCTGACAAGGGCTAGGATGTGATCCCCTTCAAAGCCTTTCGCGAAAACATCCTCAAAGCACTCGATCACGATCCGCCACTCCTCGATGAAGATGTCCTGTGCCATGACATACTTGCCGGGTTGGTATGCTGGGGTGCACGGCGCAACACATCAGGTATGGGTGCCGCTGTTCCCTGGGACGTTCGAAGTTGGGAACCTAGTGTTTGGTTCCTTGGCAAGTATCGCAATCTTGTGGGCGGTTGGGATGACGAGATGTGGAGTGGTGCTCGATGGTGGCATAATATGCGCGGCGAGCGCATACGAGATGCCTCTACGGTGGTGCCGTTATGAGAGATAGATATATGGAGCACACCCGTATGTATTCCTCATTGGCTCGAATTTAGTCGTCATATGTGATTACTCGGGGTGGTGGGTTGAGTGGGTGTGGATCGTTAGGCTTTGATCGTGGACGAACCAAGTCACAGGTTACTGTTGCAATGTTCCCCACGCGGAAATTAATACAACTATTATTGAAGCTAAAGGCGTTTGGACCAGTGGTTCATCGTCCACCGAGGTTTAGCGGCCATTAATCGAATCCTGTTATTTCTCAGGTGTGTGTGTATAGCATACCAATGACGCCAAACTTTGCAACACAACCATCATTGCGTAGAATCAGGTCGCGGTCATTGATCACTCGTGCGATCCAAACGTCTGAACATAATCATGTCATGTACTATTACAAAAGTCCTATCGAAGTATGACAGAAACCTTCGAGGCTACTGGTAAAAAGAAAAGGGGTATGGTATCACTACGAAAGCCCAGAACAAGGCCGACCCAAAACGGTAAAGACCGGGAAACAAGATAGAAAGCCACACGCATAAGGCGAAGTTCATCACGCCAATTTTGTACCAAGCACAGTAAAAACGTCTTTCCGTTGGGCAGTCTTCGCAAGCGTTGCTGTCATGACCCACGTCTCGCACCTTCGATCCCTGAACCAAGAGTACGTTAGATTATAGAATACGCTCGTTGGGTCTAGAAGGCCCCCTCAAATGGGCAGTCGACACTGTCATGGCCATCGCGCTCGCATACAGCGCACCACTTTTCGGGGTCCATGATTCCACTCTCCTTGCCCGCTACGGGGCCGGACTCCATAGGGTTGGGCATGATCTGGACGTTGGGGGAGGGAGGCCCATTGCCCTTGAGCTTGAGCGTGGAGAGGGGAGCAGGAGCGCCATCGCCTGTGGGAGTGTGTGGCTTCAGCTCATCGTGAGTCAAGTCCTTGGGCGAGCTCATATCGCCGTTGGCCTTGGCGCCTTCTGGACCAAACATGTTGGTGCAGGTAAGGATGTCGTGGCCATTAGTCTCGCAAATTTCACACCAGAGGGTGCTTGTCTCGGTGGCATTAGAGTAAACATCGCTCTCGGGCATTGTGTCCAATGTGCTGCCTCGTTTATGAGTGGCTTCGGGGGAGCGAGGCTCATAGGACTGGGTCAGGACAACAGTGTCCCTGGAGTCTCTCAGGGAAGATCGTTGAGCAGTGGCGTTTGCTCCCTGACGAGCTGTCTCAACTTCACGCTCCAGTTCTTCCTCTCGAAGTGTCTTCTTGTCCAGAAGGGCCTGGAGCTCAGCAACCTGTCGTTCAAGGTTATCACGAGCAATTTTGTTCTCTGCTGCATCGCCTCCAATAAAGGAACCAGGTCGCTGCGTAGGTGTACGGTCTTCACCTGGAACAGCGTCCCGACTCAAAGAGTGGATGATGGCCTTGAGCCCCCTGATCTCGTCATCTTTTTGTTCCAGTTCTTTTGACGAGACACTGGGCTCGCTGCTGCCAGTGCTCGCTGCTGCCATCTTTTCTCGTTCACGACGCAGCTCAGTCCTCGTGCGCTCGACCTCACCACGCAGGAACTCGACCTCACCGCGGGCTTCAGCTTCACCTCGACGAGCATCCTCGAGACCTTCCTCCAACTCCTGGACTAGCTCTTCAAGTTGCTTAAGCTGACTTGCCACCGAATCCACATCGACGTTCCGAGACTCTAGTTCCCGAATATCCGCCATGAGCTCCTCTATTCTCTTTTCATATACACGCTCTGTCTCTGTGCTGGCTAATTCGAGAGTATCAATGGTACTTCGGAAATCTGCTCGGTGGGCATCGAATTCTGAAGTAAGCATGGCAATCTTGTCGTTCTTCTCTCGAAGGAGCTGTCGAAGCTGTGGAGAGTCCTTGTCATCGAGGCTATTTCTTCTGGGCGGCAGAGCGTCGGCAGTCTCCATAAGTCCCTGCAGCTCGACGAGGCTGCTCTCCATCTCTGCCAAGGTGGACGACTGATCCTTGAGCTGTCTCTCACGTTCTTGCAGTTGAGCTCGCAAACGCTCGACTTCTTCCTCGCTTGCGGGGTTAGCAGCACGGGAAGCGGCGCGGGACCCAGCACGAGAGCCGGCACGAGAGGTTGGCCGAAGCTTTGCGCCGAATGATGACACCGATCCTATACTGCCATTTGTCATGGTTCGCTGGACACCCAAAGGGCCAATATCGTCATCCAACCCGGGTGCAGCTCCCATTGCTGAAACGCTACGAGGCCCCAGGTTTGGCTTGGCATCTAGTCTGGACATTTTCTTGTTCGGATCTCCTGTCGTCCCTCGGACACTCTGAGCTAAGCGGTTTGTGGGGCTGCCATACCGCGAAGGTTGGGATTTGGCCGGAGTTGCTATGGATGGTCGCGGCCCGGGGGTCATCTGCATTCGGCGCACTGGAGAATCGGGACGGGGCAGCGAGGTCCTGACGGGAGCTCCTCGCTTGCCTTGAGGACTGGGCGCCCGGGCGCCAGGCCCAACCGAGGTACTGAACTTTGGTAGACCAGGCGTTGGGGGTGTGTGGTTGAGTGAGTTTTGATTTCCGGCCCTCAAACCACCAAACGAGCTGGTCGTCGGGGTCTGCGGGATGGATGGAATCGAATCGCGACGCACGAGGGCCTTTGCTACGGGCAGGAAGATGCCGGCGCCAGGAATGGTTGTGTTGAAGTAGGATACGCTGCAATGGAATCGGTCAGTGAACTGAAGGCAAACCTTTTGATGAGGCACAAGGAACGTCATTGACTCACCCATCAACATCACCACTGTTTTTGCCTCGTACCGCAAAGTCTGGATGAAGTTCGACGCCGGCGAAGACGCCCTTTTTGCCCTGGACAGATCCGACAAAGCGGACAGTTCCATGCATGCCACCGGGGACATCGACAGTATCGCCGAGCGCTACGTCGGCACCGGAGCCGCGGCCGGGCGTGGTGGGAATCATCTCGGAGTTGTCGTTCAGAACTGACTCGACTGCGTAACTCTCACTGACATCGGGGATGCTGGCGAGGGAACTGGGTGTGAGTGCAGCCAGAGAGGCCTTGCGCGGGAGAGGGGGGGGAGCAAATCGAGACTGGGAGGTATAGGCAGCCTTCAAATTAGGCGTTGAAGCGGTATTTGTCGGTCGTCGCAGAGCTCTCGAAGGCGTCTTTGGCCGTAAGTGGGTGGTTGTTGTGGCAGAAGGCATGGCGGCCTTTGGACGGCCCAGCTGGGGCCTTATTTTCTTTGGGAGAGGATTCGCAGAGGGCGTGTCTCATTTGTTTACACCCCACGCTGGAGCCGCATCCGGCAAATAGGGGGGCAGAAGCTCGAGGCGGGATCCCAGCGCTGCGCAACGACAGTGCGTCAGAATTGGCTCCGTTGCCAATAGTAGCTCCAGTCGATTAGGCGCGCGTTGCCGAGCACCAGAGGTGGCCAAAAGGGGTCCACGGAGAGAAACCAAAAAAAGCAACGGTGCACACCCGTTGGATCTCTGACTTATTTGGCTGCCGCAAGGGACGACAATAGCTGTAGGGGCGGTGGCAGCGGGCTGCGTGTTTAATGAGACTAGCTGGAAAAATTTGCGGTAAGAAATGAAATGAGCAGAGGCGTGGTGATTGATGGAAACCCGCGGAGACACGGGATGACTGGGGTTGATTTCGATTGCGATTCTTGCTGATAGCAGACCCTTGGAGGGGATGAGAGGTACCACGGTAGCCTTTTGGTGGGGGAGTGGAGGGTAGTCGAAATTGAAGGCGGCGAAGAGATGAGTTTGGCGAGAGACGGAAAGTAGAAGAAAAATAGAAAGAATGAAGACGAAGAGGAGAAAGGCAAGTCTGGCGACGATGATGATGTTGATGCCAGCAAGAGGGAAAGTGAGGATGCGAACCTTGATACCAAAGGGAGGCTGGTATCTCGCAGATGGGCAAGAAATTGACGTGCTTGAGACACAAGCACAAGCTTACCGGTCAAGCTGCTTGATGAACAAACTTCTTCAACGCCAGCAAAAGGGGGTGGAGGAGGGGCAGCCCAACGCTCTTATGACTTTCTTCTTCCTGGGAAACCAGGGACCACAACGACCCCAGTTCGTAAGCCTCACTTGCTATTGTTGTTCGCCGCCGTCACCGCCTCTGCACGGGTCTTGCTCCACGCCTGCAAGCCTCCGACACAGGTTCCAGGGACGACGCAGGGGATGGACGGAGTAGCGAGGGTGTTGCCGTGTCTGGGAGGTTTTATGCTCAAGTTGTGTCAATTCCGTTCCGGCAGACCTGGCTAGATGCTGTGAGCAAACTCCGGGGAAGCGCAGGGGTACAGGGGCTGCTGCTAACCTGACAAAGAGGAGCAGCAAGAGACGACAAACAAGAGGGGAAATGAGAAAGACGGTCAAGCGGTGCCCATTTGGCGATGAGGGCCTTTGGTGTTGACAATTCCAACCAGGGAATTCTTTTGGTCCCTACCTTTTGCACAAGACGGAATGGGCTCACCTCTGTCTTTATTTACCTGTCCTACTTCCCCAGGAGCCTAGACCAAAACAATTGCACCCATGCACCTCCGTTGTCATGATGCAGCAGGCGCAGTTCTGTTTACCTGCACCTAAGCTCTGTCGCCGTGGCATCGCTGCAGTCGCTGCATCACGCGTTGTGGTCTCCCCCGCCTGGCTCCAATAGCAGACCAGACCTGTGAGGCACTCCATGCAATCGCTGCCGAGACCGCCCGCCTGACCCCCAGGCCCTTGATGCCTATTCGCTTTCCAGCCGATCCACCATCAGCTCCCTGTTCGCCGGCCCGTTTTTGACGCCTCGGAAACAGGAGGGGAGGGCGGTTGGTTCAAGCGATTATGACTTGATCGCCAATAGACCTTGCCTCCCTTGGACACAGAGTGCTGAGAGTCGCCTGTTTGGTCCAACTCCATGCTGCATTCGCCCTGATGGATATGAGCAAATTTGCAAGAAAGACCCGGTCATATTAAATATATTGGCTAGTCGTCGTAAGACGATGAATTGCCCCATGACACTCGAGCCCTTGCAGGGAACATCATTATGCCAGCAATAACTTTTCGCCACAAAAACAGCCTTGCACAAGCTGATTCATTCCTACAAGCCCATTGATGTATTTTTTGTTTTCTTTTTTCCACTGACCACCCCTGGTCCTTGTTGCACTTATGTACATAATTGCATCCACATAGCCGACGCAAGCAGACAGACATGTGGCACCTCCTCTTTAACCCACCTGGCCTGGAGATAGCGTTACATCCCGAGCCTGTCTAAAGCGCCCCTCGCTGTGGAGTCATTCTAATCTTGGTTGCCCATTTCAAGGAGTGAAAAGTACTGACGGGAAGTTTGCTATACGGTTCCAGGCGCTGCATGTTGATACGTGGGTATTTGTGGCTTATTTCTTGCCATACGATGCTTTTGTTTGTATGCTATACACATATTTGCCACCCGACTGCACACATCGCCTTTGTTAGTTGGTCTGCCAGCATTTAGGTGCATTGCAGCCTCCTGCACTGGGTCGTGGCTCCCTCCAGTGTCTTGATTATCGTGGTTATTGGCGACTAGTCTTTTAGTACAGTATTCCAAGGCTCGGATGAACCCGGGGTGCCCAGCCGATTCGTCGCCAAGCTCCTTTTTCGACTATCCACGCGTATGCTTTTCGCTGTTGGTCTTAATCGCAGAGAGCCGTCTGTATCTAAGAGTGAATAGTTGCGATACTTCCGCTCTATAAGTTAAATGTTCTGTTACCAGTTGGATAAATGCCGCTCCTACTAAGTCGGAGAGCCATGATCCCGCTCGATAATGTCGTCGCGCCCCAGCGGTCGTGTTCCATCGTTCAGAACCATCGCCTCGCGATGTTGTCGTCGAAGTCGCTGTTCCTCAGCAGAATGTTCTCGAGTGCGTGTGACTTGTGGCCGACCCTGCGTGTCCTCTTCAATCTCCATGATGAGATCAGGAAGTTCCCGGATTCGACGTCTCGAGTTTTCCTTGTCAATCAACCCCGCCTTTTCCAGTGCTCGAAGGCCACGTCTTGTTAGCCTAATCTTATCCACAATTTCGACAATGCGATTTCCCCTGTACTGCATGTACTCTTTGAAAGCGCAACGCCTTTGCTCCGGGGTATCACCCCAGTCCTGCTTCGCAAGCCATTTCTCAACAAAGCCGGCCTTTACGAGCATGCTGGCGCCATACTTGTTGCAAAGTTCAAGAACAAACATGAGGCAAAACCTTTCAGCCATATCGCGAACATAATATTCGTCCCAGGAGCTATCAGAAAGTTTGGGAAGTTCATTGTCGCCGAGGCTCAGCTCCAGGGACCTCACAAGAGCGGAGTAGGCTCGAGGGTTGTTCAATTTTGATAGCCCATCAAGACCTGAGAAGTTAGCTGTGAGGGGACTTTGGCCTGGGTGACAAGCATACCGAGAGTTTGCCCGCTAAGAAGTGCCAGCGCGCGTAGGCATTGCATACGCTGAACATAGTTAGGCCTAGTGATGCCTTGAAGAAGACTTTCCGTGGTGTCGGTATCGTTGACAGCCCTGTCACACAGGATCTTGATGGCTATTTCCCGAATGGAAAAGTTAGGGTGGTCTAGAAGTTTTTCCAGTGTCCCTAGCCGGAGAGAGTCTTCGGTATCTTGAGTGATGTACTGGGTCTTTGGTTGCGGCGGAGGGATCTCATTGTCATCTCGTATAATGGTGAGCGCCGTGAATACTGTACTAACGATGCCAAACGTGGCCAGCCCCAAGCTCACGAGAACGACTCGCTCATCACGGGCAAATGAGAGAAATGAGTCTGTCCAGCCCATTTTTCTCAGAGATGATCACGAAAGTTCATGATTAATATAAATCAGAATGATGTGATACTAAGCGACAACCATGACTTAGATGGAAAGCAAGGTCAACAGGTAGCTCCTGACGTGACTGGGGCGCGATCCTGCCATTATACACCGCCTTAAGGACTCTGAATAAGGAATAGCTCGTTCTGTCATCCACCACCACCAATTCTACACTTAGTAGATAGGTACGTACTGAGCGGCCGAGTAAGCATGCGATTGTATGCTGAGTTGAAAAAAATATTATAATAAATGAGTACATTTTGAAGCTAGGCAGACCATATTTCATGCCAGAGCTTTCTCAACCAAGAGAGCTGCTCTGTAGGTTTGTAAGTTAGTAAGCAGTGGAACTATTGAACTTGCAGCCAATAAATACCTAGTGCCCCACAGTCTAATCGCCGTTGATAACGATAAGGATTTTTCAGAGAAAAAATTCCCAGCTTCCAACGCGCGGGCTCTAACAGTCCACCAGCAAAATTCCATCTCAGAGAGTTGAGATGGCCGGTTCTCAACTTAGGCGCCTCAAGGCGTCCCTCAAGGACCAGGGGATAATTGGCCCACAGCAATCCAAAAAGCAGAAACGCCGTGCTGCCCAAGATGAACGCGCCCGTAACGAAAAGCGCCTCCAGAGAGGGGTGGTACTTGAAAGCATTCGTGAACAGTTCAATCCTTTTGATCTGAAGCATGCTGCGCGCGGCCCCAAATTCGAGGTCACCACAAACCGCCCGACTGTCAATGCTGGCATCAAGGGCCGTCCAGGCCAGGCCAAGGCAGCCAGCGAAGAGAGGGTAACACATACCGACTGAAGCGCATACGTCTCATGCTAACACATAGATAGCGCCGGGAAACCTTGCTTGTCGAGATGCAACGACGCAACAAAGTCGGAGGCATTATCGATCGCCGATTCGGTGAAAACGATCCTACCATGACCCCGGAGGAGAAGATGCTGGAACGATTCGCCCGAGAGAAACAGAAGAGCCATAAGAAGGGCTCCATGTTCGACTTGGAGGACGACGAACCTTCAGAGGGCTTGACGCATTTGGGCAAGTCTTTGACTTTTGACGATATGCCAGTCGATGATTTCCGGGAAGAAGACCTTGAGGAGGATTACGATAGCGATGGCTCAGTTCGCGAAATGCAGAGGTTGAAGCGGCTTCGGTCTCTTGCAGCTGAGGGTAGCGACGGAGAAGATGCCGAAGATGACCAGCCCGAGCGAAAGAAGTCGAAGAAGGAAGTTATGGAAGAGGTCATTGCCAAGTCTAAGATGCACAAGTATGAGCGCCAGGCCGCCAAGGACCAAGATGACGATCTGCGAGCAGAACTCGATAAGGAGCTGCCGAATATCCAGATGCTTCTGTCTCAAGGCCTCCAAGGCTCGAAATCTCAACACCCAGAAGCAACATCCGTCTCAACCATTGCGGGTGTGGACCGAGACGCTTTTGAGAGGAAGTTTGATATACAAGTCAAGAAACTTGCCCAGGATAGAAGGGCTCAGCCTTCTGACCGTACGAAAACGGAAGAAGAAAAGATTGAAGAGGATTCCAAGAGATTGAAGGAGCTCGAGGATAAGAGACAGAGACGCATGAGAGGCGAGGAGGTAACCGATAGCGAGGACGACGAGAAGCCCGAAAAGAACGACACCAAGTCGGATGACCTTATGGATGTGGACGACAATGACGATGATTTTGGCCTTGGTAGCGGAATCAAAGCTCGACCAACTGCGACGGAATTAGGTTTCGACGACGAAGATGACTTCATCATTGACGATGACCTCGTTGCGAGTGGCTCTGACCTTGAACTCATTGAAAGCGACGAAGACTCCGAAATCGAAGGGTCTGATGAGGATCAAGATGGGGATGGTGACGATGAGGAAGATGACTTCACCAAGGGACTTCTGAATGAGGAAGAGGCTAGAAATCCCGTTTTTGACGCGGACTCCTCTACAAGGGCCTCTGCCATCAAGAAAGGAGATGACCAGGGACTGCCGTACACTTTCCCCTGCCCCCAATCCTGCGATGAGTTCAAGTCCATCATCGCGCCGTACCCCTCGAAAAACATACCCACAATCATCCAAAGAATTCGTGCACTCTACCACCCCAAGCTCGACAGCAAAAACAAAGAACGACTCTCCAAGTTCTCTGCAGCCCTGGTTGACTTTGTTGGTTCACCTTGGGACCCGACAACCTCGCCCTCCTTCTCCATCTTGGAGAGCATTGTTCGTCATATCCACTCCCTAGCCAAGATGTTTCCCCTCGAAATTAGCCAGCAATTCCGCCTTGGTATTGAGGAGATGGGTAACAAGCGTCCTCTTGCCCTAGAAGTTGGAGACTTGGTTCTTCTCACTGCCGTGGGTACTATCTTCCCGACTTCCGACCATTTCCACCAAGTTGTCACACCTGCTACGCTGACCATTGCTCGATATCTCGGACAAAAGGTCCCGCAACACCTTTCTGACTTTGCAATTGGCACATACCTGTCAATTCTCGGCATCAGCTATCAGAAGCTGGCTAAGAGATATGTTCCTGAGGTCCTTAACTTCTCCCTGAACACCTTGCTGGCCCTTTCTCCAGTTGCACCTACTGAGAAGCCTGGCAACTTTCCTATTCATAATGCACCCGTGGATGTTCGTGCTGAAAATACCAGCAAAACTCTTATCAGGAAGCTAAACTTTTCTGATTGCCGAAGTATTGGTGTTTCAGGAACACAAGCCAAAGTACTCAAAATCGCCATCTTGGATACCACAGCCAAGGCTGTAGAAGCGGCGGCGGACACGTGGGTTGGAAAAAGCGCTTTCTCGGAGACATTCTCTCAGGCGCTTGCCGTCTTGAAGCATCTGAACAGCAAGAACTGCCGATCCCATCTGCCCTCTGGTTTGAATGATGGAGTGGAAAAGCTGCAGGCAAAATTGATGCGAATGCTCAAGGTGGCACAGCTCTCTCGTCGACCCCTAGAGTTGCACCACCACCGACCTCTAGCCATCAAGACATATGTGCCCAAGTTTGAAGAGACGTTTGATCCTGATAAGCACTACGATCCTGATCGTGAGAGGGCTGAGCTGGCCAAGTTGAAGGCCGAGCATAAGAAGGAACGCAAGGGTGCAATGAGAGAACTGCGCAAGGACGCCAACTTTATGGCGAGGGAGAAGCTTCGCATCAAAAAGGCCAAGGACGAAGCATACGAGAAGAAGTACAAGAGGTTGGTCGCCGAGATCCAAAGCGAGGAAGGACGGGAGGCGAATGCATACGAAAGGGAAAAGGCTGCGCGAAAGAGGGCGAAAAACAGGTGAAAGGATATCATACTTGCATAATACCACCCATCCTTGTTTTGATCCAGAATTGGATTCGAATTGTCTGTTTTTTTCTTTTAGAGGTAAAAAGGAGCATCGATACATTTGTGTATTATTTAAAAGCAGAGTCACATTGGAGCAGACGGCTTTTGGCTGTACAGTTTATAGTGTTAATTCGCACTATATTTCCTCACTGTATGATTCTTACCTAAGCTTAGTTAGAGCCATGGGCTCCCTATATTGCCAATACAATACAGTGCGTGTAACTGTGCTCTTACGGTATTTCAAGCCGCGTTTGGGGCTGAGAATTTCTGCCTTCCGAAGTGACAGACAGGCAGACGCGAATGAATGCCTATCAACCAATACAAATGTCAACTCTCTCCATCATTCCTCACCCTCCCCAACTCTTTTACCCATATTCACCAATATTGTACTCACAGACAATTTCACCAAAGTTATATTCTTGCGAAACTTCGGTTGGCTATTTGAATTGACACGAAACCACACGTTCCAACATGGACAAATCACAACAACTTGGTGCTAGCGCACCGGATGAGGAGGAGGACGACTATATGAACATGTCATTTGAAGACCCTACACCTGCGAAAGAGACGTCCATGCAACGCACCCAGCGAATGAAACGGGAGTCGCGTGCCAGAGGCATCATCAAATCTAAAGCACAACTCGCGGAGGAAGAAGAGGCTGCACGTGAAAAGGCACTGTCAACGTCCATGCTCGAAGACCCAAAGGCGAAAAAGAGCAAAGGTCTCGCGATGATGGCCAAGATGGGCTTTACAGGCGGTGGTCTGGGAAAAAAAGGGGATGATGGGCAGAGTCAAGGTAGGACAGAGCCGATCAGAGTCAGCATCAAGGATGACCGCGGCGGCATCGGCCTGGACAATGAAAAGAAGAGAAAAGTAAGAGAGGCAGCCGAAGAGAGGGATGTTAAGGTGGCCAAGATGGATCCGATTGAATATCGCGACCGTGTGAGAAAAGAGCGCGAGGAAGCACGAATGGAGAAACAGTTCTTTGCTGCGCAGCGTGTTGCCGAACGCATGGATGACGAAAAATCAACTGAACAAGAGGATGTCTCTGCTAGAGCTTCACCCAAAACATCAACGAACAAGCCGCGTTCGATATCTTCGCGACCCCTCAAGTCCATCCCGGTTCTATACCGAGGTCTGATACGGTATCGTGAAGAACAGGAGCGTGACAGGCGCATGCGATACGATCTTGAGCAGTCATTATCTCGGCTTCCCACGTACGAAGATGATAATGAGGATGCAGATGACAGGAAGGCTTTGGGGAAGGAGCGCACTGTCTACGCTACGGCCGAGGATTTAGATGAGGACGATGAAGAGTTGGATGAATTTAATGCATTGGAGATTGGGGAGCGGCTGAAGAGAGTGACCCAATATCTTCGAGAGAAACATCTCTACTGCTTTTGGTGTAAAATGGCATACTCGGATGCGACAATGGAGGGTTGCCCAGGATTGACAGAAGAGGACCACGACTAGATAGCGATATTCAGTGGTTTATACGTTCCCTTAACCCATATCACGAAGCGGAGTAGGATTGATGAGCTCTTTTTGCATATTTTCAGGTTTAGAAATGGATATAAATAACATAGGGAACCGGGATCTTTTTCGTTAGAACGCAACTTTGCACTATGATTCGTAATGTCACTGATGGTACCGAAATAATTCTGCGAGTTTCTTCGTGAGTTGATGTCTACATTTCCTCATGACCAAATCGACAAATATCAGCTTCCTTCCGAGCAAAACGATGAGCTCTTAGCTTGTTCGACCTGGTACATTTCCTTCAAATCTCACGGCTGATGAATTGATAAAACTTTGAATTGAGCGAAGGTTGAAGAAGTCCAAGAACACTAAACAGGCCCACGTATCAATAACGCGGATGCCAAATCCCGCAAATAAAAAACAGTCATTGACTTGGAAGAAAGCCATAAAACGATGTATCACTTGCAACGTGCTCGTGTCTTCATCCAGACATTGACGCGAGAGTCTTGGGGTCGACATCCATGAATTTGATAGCGACGTTCTGGCAACCCAATTGCTTCCCGCCATGGTACACGTAAAAATCGAGGGATGTCCCGTCGCTGAGCATTCTGAGCTCGTAGGTAACTCGGCGAAATTCTTCACCGTCCGTGTTTGTCCACTTTGGCAGCTTGTGCCAGTTCGGGATCTTGGATAGTCGAATCACGCAGAGTGTCTTCACAGTCGAGTCTTTGCGGGTGGGCGGTTCGCGCGATTCAGAATATACAATGTCGACGACATTCTCGTCGCTCGAGTCCGTCATGTCTTGCCAAAACGAATAGCTGATTGGCTTTTCCGCATGGACTTGCTCTCCCTGCGTATTCCTGTTAGTCCTTTCCTTCCTTGTAGTCAGACAGTACAATGGATTTTACGATTTTCACGAACCATCGCGTCTGCTCTGCGGCAAGCCACGCCTGGTTCGTCGTACACCAAATTCTGTCAGCGGGGTCATGTTCCTCGCCATCAAAAGGGAGTATGTTGACAAGTGTGCCGTAGCTAGCCCTTGAAATTCGTGAGTTGATGACGACGGAAATAGGCTTGCTCAGATTCGCCAGCTCCATCCCCTTCAAGACCGCCCCCCGACAAATAGCACTCCACCTTTAATAGTTTTGGTCAGCAGAATCTTATTACACCCCAGTATTAAGTAGAACTCACGGCTTTTCTCCACTAAATTGGAGCACTTCCATCTGTTTTCCACCAAGTTCCTTGAGACAGTCGTACAGATATTGCGATTTCCCAAATCCCCCAACCAGCACCAAAAACTGCGAATGTCGGTGAGAATATAATAAAAGACTCGGAATAACGGTGAGGGTTTTACCTTGGGCTTCTTTCTGCTCCTAGCTTTCACCTGGTGGACTTGGCTCTCAACCAGTTCTTCAATTTTCCTTACCACAGGTTTATAGATGTTCTCAACATCTTGTCTTTTTGAAAAACAGAATTAGTCTGTCCGCCATCCAAGTGTTTGTGAGCAGCCATTACATACTTGCGAATTTTGATGGCTGGAGGCCGGTATTGGGTCTCGGCCGTTCCTCCAAATGGGATTTGAATATCCCAACTAATGCTGTTTTTAGAAAACGACGGCTTTATCCAGTTCTCCCACTCATTATTCATGATTCTCTTTATCCCAAGTGGGCCAAGCTTATCCCAGACCGTACGGTGGATGAGCGACTTGAGTAGAGTATTGAAGCCTTGATCAAGAAATATCGCGCCGCAAAGCTTTCCTGGAATTTTGGGTCAGCAGATATACCCAACCCCAATACCAAGTCTATTTTACCATCTCCCTTTACAATCTCGCCAACAGTAAGGGGCTTCTTCTTCACGATCGTGTAGGTGATGATATCCTGGGAAAATGTGAGCAACGTCTGCTTCATTCACCTCGATCATATACCCACCATAGTACCACCGCCTGCATCACAAATGATGATGCTGTCGCCAACCTAAGTGAAGTTAACATATGATGCATGGAGAATAGGAAATAGAAGAGTATTTACATACTTTGATATCTGGCTGGTCATCGACAATGTCCTCCAAAGTAGAAATCGCTGCAGCTTCAGGCTCCGAAATAAAGGTCAAAGAAGTTTCTCCGGCACTCCGTTCGGCAAGGATCCCAGCTGCTGCGATAGCAGACTTCATGCGAAGCCGAGCATAATGTGGCCAGATGGCTGGCACAGTCACCACAACATCCAGCTTGGAAATCCGGAGCATGTTCGCCCCTCTCATTTTTTCGATATTCTTCAGCGTGTGGCTCCAAAGTTCCTTCAGATAGTCCGAAATGACCTCAACGGCCGTTTTGCGCTCTCTCGCAAGACTCTGCCTTGCATCCATCAAATTTTGCGAGTTCCGGACATCTAATGGCAGATCTTTTTCATCGATCAGAAGAAGCTTGAACCAATGAAGGTCACTCCTGCCGAATGGGATGCCATATCCCCAGTAGGGAACCTCGTTCTTTGTAGCGCGGTAGGAAATTCTCGATGGAGCTTTGGCTTTGTCGCCATTATATCCATCTTCCGACTCCCAGTTTGTGATGATGGAGATTCTATCGGGATTGGTAGATGGGAGAGCAAACGCAGTTCCCGAAAAGCTACCTCCGTTAGCACAAATTTTTGTCAGAAACTCAGGGTCACACACGTGGTTCCAAAATCCAGCCCGATGACGATGGTCGGGGGGCCATCAGTTTTAGATGCCATTTTATACCTCCCTTGTGCAAGAGGCTAAAAAGTAGGGGTTACAGGTCAGTTCGTAAGAACTTATGAGAAAGAGTATGGTTGAAGGTGGGAAAGTTTCTAGGCAAAGGCACACAAGCAAGAGTTGCAGGCAAGGTAGGTGGTAGGGCGATGTGAGAGTGTGATTCATGCAAACCAAATAGGCGCCGGATTTATTTTATTTTATGCTGGGCTTGAGCAAACACTAGCTATCGCCTGAGGCTTGGGCGTTTGGTCTGGATTGCACCCCAGACTCAAGGCTTTGTTGCACTGGCGCTGCGGGCATGTCTTTTCGTGGGCTCCAGCCGCCTTTCCATCCAATCCACCCCGTTTCCCTGGGGCCTCGAGAAAGGGCAAATATCATTGCTAATCCGACAACTCCAACTGTATAGCATTGTTAGCGACTCACACAAAATGTTCATGGCCGAAGAACTTACTGCTGCATCCGGCGC
This sequence comes from Calonectria naviculata, assembly GCA_003031705.1. Lineage (NCBI taxonomy): Eukaryota > Fungi > Ascomycota > Sordariomycetes > Hypocreales > Nectriaceae > Calonectria > Calonectria naviculata. Next base: position 20,110 of record NAGG01000124.1, on the reverse strand, counting down.
TGTATCTCCATCCGCCCTGCGCATATAGCCTGTTTCCCACGGCAGTGCCCGTCAGCTGCCCAAAAAACCCACAGGCCATGTATGCAGTGTTAACGCGGTTTCTCGCCTTGGGGTTAATGTTGAAGATGGATGCTCTGTTTGCAACTTGCGTGGTTTGGTTTCCGAGGTCGATTCCGATTGCCTGGATGACGGGACCAGCTACCGTCCAGGGACCGATGATGGTGCCAATTACAGTGCCCGTCATGGACACAGACAGGCCAGCCACCGTAGACACAATAGGTACAAACCGGTCAATGATTCGTCCAATTATCGGGATGCAGACAATAGTTACGAGCCCTGTCAAAGAGAACAGGCCGATCTCTAAAGACGAGAAGTTGAAGGGATGAGATGCGAGGAGAAAGGTCAGTGTTGTCCAGAACGAGGTGAATATGCATGAGAGGCAAAAGGTAATAGAGCACGCCTGAATAAGCACCGGCTCAGTGACCATCATGCGTGGGATGGAATAGAGTGCACGGAAGTAGTTGAGCCCGTCTGGGTTCGTCGAAGGGTAGTCTGGCATGAGAAAAAAGAGCAGCAAGGCGAGCAAGTATTGTGCTCCGCATCCGAACCAGTAGATGTTTCTCCAGTTTGTAAAATTAGAGACAACGCCAGAAAGAAGCCTGGCCGTCAAGAGGCCAATGCCCAACCCAGACACGACAATCGACAGAAGGGATGACTTGCGGTGAGCAGGGGCAAAGTCGCCCACCAGGGGAATCATGAGCTGCGGAGTCACTGTGGTCACTCCACAGACAAAGGAGAGGGCACGAAATGCAGTAAAGTTTTTCGTCACGCAGAGACCGATCCACTGAGTGTGTATTAGCAAGAAACCGAAGATGGAATAAGCGCACGTAGACTTACCATGGTGGCTGTTGCGAGGATAAGAGTTATAATAAAGGGTCTCCTCTCAAGAATGTCGCCGAGGGGTAGCACGAAGACCAGCCCCGTAGCGTAACCAGCCTGAATCAAAGTTGCAACTTGAGATGATGTTTCATATGAAACATTAAATTCAGCCGCCATCTTGTTTAGAATTGGTTGGTTGTAGTAGAGGTTCGCAACAGTGAACGCCCCAGCCTAGGGTTCTACATGTTAGCATGAGGAATCGTGAGAATTGAGGCATAATTACCAAGGCATAAAGTATGCAGTAGCCAACAGTGAGCCGCTTAGGTGACTTGGGGTCCCATTGGCAGTTCTTGGGTGTTGTGACCCTACGAATCCAGCTAGACTCATATTTAGAGAGGACTGGGCGGCCACCTTCAGCCTCGTCACTTGAAGTGGGTGCATTGTCGGAGTCAGCAGCCAGGGTTGGCTCGATAGAGATGCGACTTGAGGACTCCTGAGGAACCCTAGTTTTCTCATCCGTATTCTCGGGAGAAGGGGGTTTTTCGGAAATAGGTGGGGGCGTCATAATGTCTGGTGTCAAAACGACGACTTCAATTGGTGATGATGGAGCGGGCAAGCAGCTAGGAACCTAGACATTGACTACGACGCGTTCCTTAAGACCAAGGGGGAATAGTAGCAGTCATGGCAGGGTTGATCACAGAGAGAAAGAGACAACGGCAAAAGATGGCGAAAATGAGAGGGTCTTTTTTTCCGGTTTGGTTTGGATTAGCAATCAGTTGGTCGGAATTGCAACATGGATTCCGATAAATCGGTGACCGAAGCCGGGGAGGACGGGGAATACGCCGGCTTAACCACATGGCCTGCACTATTGGCCGATAAGGTCGACGCTATGGAAAGCAGAGAGCGGTTGAGCGGGTCCATGGTTGCAGAGATGATGACTGCTGCCTCTGTCAGAGTTGTGTCCATGAGGGTAACGACCGGCAGTAGCAACGGCTATGGTGGGGGGTATAAGCGGGAAGGTGGAGGGAAACGCCCCATTGGCCGTGTATTGTGCGTCGGAGTTTTAAAAGGAGTCGGCGTTGCATCACCGAAGAAATGGCGAGAGACGGAAATGCGATAAGGTGTGGGGTACGAGAAGCGGTGGAAAGCGGATGAAGTATTAACCTTAAAAAAAAAAGCTATTTTCCGCTTACACAAGAGAGAAGAAAATATGAACAGCCCTTTTTTAGTTGCCGAATGTTAAAACAAGGCTGTGCTTCCACCTGCTTACTGCATTGCATGCCTTAGTTCTATGGAAGCCGGATCGTGACAGAACGACGCAGATTTGAACGAGAAAGAAGGCAAAGCCAATGGATGAAATCAACTAAATCAACTCCAAATCAATGATTGCACCCAACTTGGCATTGCAATATTCATTCGAAGTTCATCGTTATCTGCGTTACATGTCCTTTCTTTCAATCAACCACCTCCACGCAAAGCGAAAGCTTGAGATTCAATGTTGTCAGGGCGTGTCACAGACAGCAAATTCCCCCGTTACCCCCCTCCCTCTCACTGGACTGAGTAAAATCAATCATCCTCTTCAATGCGTTGCCGATTAGTTGGTGGCCAGATCCTTGTCCCGTGGCGCTATCCGAAAATTAGGCCCACAACGGCTCTTAGTACGTAAATTGCCCCTTGCGAGCAATAACCAGCCCTACGGCTATGGAGGAAATCAAGTGCAGCATCGAACGACTCTGCGGTCCGATGTGAGATGCAAGTGACTCACCAAAGCCCATTATAATCCAAATCGTCTTTCGATTAACCCTGTCTTGGCCACCTTCTCCCTCCATCAAGACCCCAATACGAAACCACCTCGAGCACACATCGCGGAACCCCTGGCGCCACCGTAGACATGCCTGGCTCCATGTTTGGTCTCGTGTCGTGCTTGGCCAACAACAAGCGCCGTCTCAGACCCCATCCTGCCTCAGCCTCCCTCGAGCTGAACCGGCCCTGGTCCGTCTGGAGCTTGGCGCCAGGGGATCGGCTCCTTTAGCCTCATTGTGATAGCGGAGCTTGCTATAGGGCAAGATTCTTTCTTATTAGTTTGTAACCCAACAGCGCTCGATTAATGACGAGGTGGCCCAGGCTGCAATGCCCCCCCGGCTTGGTTCCTATTTCTCTTCTTGAGGCCCGTCGCGCTGCTCCTCAGGTCCAGGTATTTTCATCTTGGTGAGATTCGACGACATCATTGCTCCCAACGCTCTATTTGAGCGCTCAGCTCAACATGTCCACCATGGAGCAGTCAAACCTGCAACAGCAGCCGCAACAACAGCCGCAACAACAGCAACAGCAACAGCAGCAAACACAGCCATATTTGCAGCCCATCCAGCAGCTACCTCCCGGTCAATACCAGCCGTATCAGCAATATCAGCCTTTCCACCAATACCCCCAAAACAATGCAATGCCCGCAGTTCACGTCTCCTCGCGTGGCATGTGGTCTACCAAGCTCACACTACGAATCTTCTCCATGGTCTCATGCCTCATCCTCATCGGCACCAGCGCCGCCCTCGCGGTAGGATGGAACCCGATTCCCATCATCATCTTTGGTGGTCCCGTACGTCATGATCCGGTTGCTCCATCAGTTTTGGTGTCGTTCTAACTTGACAAAATTACTTAGGCGGTGGTTGCCTTCATCTGGAACTTTGCCGAGAGTATCTGCCTCTGCGTGCGTCGAGGCCATCGCGGCATTCATCCTGGTGCCATTGTCGGCGTCGATCTGTTGCTCTGGCTCGGCTACATCATATGCTGTGTCTTTCAGGGCCTGTTCGGCTTGAGCTATGACTATTATTATGACAGCTATTACTATGACAGTTATGGAGGCTACCCGCTCTACCGTGCCGTCTTTGCTTTCGGAGCTCTAGAAGTGTAAGCAGATCCTGCAGGCCCGTCTCCTTGTCGCAACTAACATGTCATGTCGCTAGCATCGCCCATCTCATCTTGTTCATCATCGGCTGCTATGAAACCCACATTCGCAACCGCACCCAACAAGTCGTCTATGTTCAACCCACTCCTGGAGGTCCCATTATGTATCCGCCGCCCAACTTCCAGATGGCACAGGTCTACCAACCTGGATATCCTCAACCTCCACCACCCGTCCAGCATCAATACCAAAGTTATGCACCTCAGCAAGCCAAAACAACGGAGGTGCCAACCGCCGCGACATCCCCTATCAGCCCTGTTCAAAACCAACAAGCATCATGATGGCAATTAATGACATCCCTATCACTGAATCACGGCCATAGGCCAATACTAACATCTCGGGCGTTCTCGTTCAAAATTATCATTGCATCCAGTGGGTTTAATTGGTCATAAGACACTTTTCTGTGGTTCATACCCTTTCACCTTAAGTACATGTCATTTAGCCCGGAAACATGCCAGAGCTCTCCCTTAAATCAAGAAGAGAAAAAAAAATTGTAAAGATCATTATTTCATCAACCTGCTGCCGCGATGACCCGTAAGACATTCTCGTATTCTGTGAAATGAGGCCTGTCAATCATATTCCTCGCAAAGGTACATTTCCCATCCTATGATGCTTTTACTTCAGTCATTATCCCAACCGAGAGCTAGTTGAACAAAGGAAAAATTAGTATTAAAAGAGAGGCTATGTAATGATGCTATGTAGGCTAATTTCCAACGCTAAATCGACTTTTCGAGCAGATACCCCTTTAAATCTTGCTGTTCTTGATCATCATTTGGGCGTACTGGGGAAACCAGACTCCCGCAGCGGGAGCTCCCGGAAACCCATCAGGCCCATCACTCTCGCCCGCAGGCTTGACCCACACGATGCTATCGACGTAAATATTTCCCACGGACGAACCGGGGGCAACGCCAAACGCAGCAGGGGCAACGTTCGCCCATTGCGTCCACGTCCTTCTGGCCCCTGGCAAGGAAACGCGACTCTGGTCAACAATGAATCGTTGAGGGAGTCCAGCTTTTTGTAGGAGAGGCGCGAGCGCCAGGATGTAGTGCGACTCGTCCCAAGACCGCGATCCTTTTGTAAAGGCCTCTCGGGTATTCGCGTTGAAGAGGTTGAAATTGGAGACGTTGGTCGAATATCCACGGATGGTGGTGGAATTTCCGTATTGTTGTTTTGCTATCCTGAGGACCTTCCCCAGCGCATCAACAGCTAAAACATGTCTTAGCATGAGGTATCATAGGAAAATCGGGAGAGCCTTACTCGGTTGCAATGTATTGTCCCAACCTAGCCATCCGCCATTGGCTACGTCGACATATATATGAATGTGGGAGGACTGCAGCGACTTGATGGCATGCGCAACGCCCTGTTCATAGAAGCGAGCGACCCGGCGGCGGAATGCCTCATCCTTGTTCGTTACCAGATTTCCTATTGCGTCAGGTTCCACAATGACTGCAAAGTTCAAGTCTTTTGCAGCATTGATTTTGTCAGCAAACGGCTTAACAAACTTGTTCTTGTAATTGTCCAGCCCGAGGTTCGTGGGCGGGAACTCTCCACGGCTCATTTTTCCATCCCAATCTCTGCCAGGGATGTTGTACAGAACCAGGCCGACAATTTGCGACGTGTTAGTGGCGACCTGCGCCTCGCGCGCAGCTCTGATGGCCCGGTCGATTTCTGAAAGATTTCCAACCGAGGAAACCCACACGAAATTGCCCGTCTTCTGAAGAACCCTGACCTTGGCAGCGTTCCTCTTATCTCCCCTGTACTTGAACGCGCGGTATACCGATTCAAGCTGCTCGCCCCATTGAGGGCTTGGAGAGAGCTTCTTGTCGGTCCAGGGGTTAGATATCTGTCGGGCTATATGGGAGTGCATGCTTATGACTGGTTTGACGTGACTGTCAGGAAGCCAGCGTCCCGCCAAATCCCGCTTTCTTGATGCGTGGCATCCGCCATCTATGCCATGACCTGCCTCCGTCGTCAGTCTCCAAGGGCCAAGACATCTGGGCTGTCTCGTGTACTCACTTCTGTGTTCATGTGGCCCAACCGAGTGTTCAGCGGCCGTCCCCAGAGTCTGAGTGCAGACCAGCAAAGACAGCAGGAGCAAAGCCGGATGTTTCATGCTGCTTGTAAATAATTTGAAATTAAAGTCGCTGCTTTCACTCTTTACCACGTTGCCTGTGTCTCGCTTCTCATGTCTCGGGAAGTTGTCTGGGTTGTAGAGCTGTTCTGAGGAAGTTGAGGAAGATCATGGTTCAGGTTTATAAGCTGCAGCTTCCAGCTTCCAAGGCCGAATTAAGCTGAGATAGCTTAAAATACGCCGCTGCATTCCAGACGAGCTATGCTTGGTACCGGTTCCGTGTTACATTCCTGCCACACAACAGCTAACTCTAGCTGAACAGCCGAGACTTTGAACCACCACCAATGGAGGCCCAGACTTTTTTCCAATTTTGGCCAGTGTCTCGGAGCACGGGCATATGATATAATCGATATTTCAGTCAAGCACCCGGAAGCATTGAAAAACGTGAATGAGGGCATTCCATTGTCGATAGATTTCGCTCCACCTCGACGTCTAGAGCTACAGCATATATCACCCACGCCCCGGCACTGGAAAGTGTGGTTCCCTATCCCTCAAAACAAAGAACTATAAACTCGTATCCTGAGGCCTAGCGACCCGCCGCTCGTCATAGATTCGATTTTTGGAGACGGCTTCACTTTCCTCAGCAGTCCTGGGTGGGGAGGACCAAAGCAAAAGATGGTAGCGTCGTTTTCGTCGACTAGCTACACTCTAAATCCCCAAATCTGGTTGGATGAATAGTTGCTTGGGCTGGAATCGATAGAGTTCAGTTAACCTCAACATGAGAGCTGTCGGTGGTCGTGGCGTTTTCTTAGCCCCAACGTGAATGAACTTGAGCTTGAAGCCCAAGATGAGCGAGGCACATGTCCAGATATGATGCTAGCCAGCTGAGCTGTCCAGTTTTATCCGACGAAGAAACCTTGCAGGCATCTCATTGTGTAAAACTTTGGCCAAGTGAGCAATGGCGTCCTAGCTAAGCCCGCCTTCACTGTCTGGTGCGGAGAATTAGGTTTGTGCATTGTCCACATGTTCGTAAAAGAGGACGTTGGCTCTTTCATCATTCTCCCTTTCCCCGACGAGCCAATGACAAACAATTAAGAGAAGTCATCTGCATAAATGACTACAAATCAAAACGCTCTCGTTTGTCTCGCTATAAAAAATAAAAAAAGGCCCCAAAAGAGATTGAGAATGCATGAATGTTGACAGGCCAAGAGGATTCGATGCGGGTCGAATGATGGGAAAGCTATCCCAAAAATATTAAGATTAAAAATAATTTGGATATATTGATATACATGCAGTCTCTAAACAGTAGTATAAGTGACCAAGATGTCATTTCTTCGTCTGAGTGAAAAATGATGCTTAGCATGATATTGTAGTGTCGAACCTTGGGATGAAGCGCACTGCCACAGGTTGCCTCTGTGGCGGGTGCGGATCTGCTAGTGTGGCTAGTGGTTGTCCAGGGTAGCTCTCCGCTTAGCCCCACGCTGGCCTTTTCTTAAATCAGTTACCCCTGTCGCATAAGGCTTAAACGGAACAAGGGGTCCCTTTTCAAGTGGCCACGACATTCAAGTCGCATTCTTTTTTTCCTTCGACTCCCCCGACACTACCTGATTTCTGTTCGGTTCGGTCCATTGGCTCTGCGCTCGACGCTTGCCCCCCTATTTGCCCTCGTCGTACCCGGCGAATTGGCCTTTGCCCTTGTTCGCGCTCAACTGCTGGGTGCTGCTGGCAAACTTGCCACCTCGGACACGACTGACTTCAGAGCTCGACATAGAATGCAAAGATGAAGTTCTCATTCGTTTCCGTTGGCCTTTTGGCCCTGATGAGCCCCTTGACGGCTGCATGGTCCAAGGAAGGTGTGTTTTAAAAACAAGACAGTGCCAGTTCGCATTGAACGAGATTGCTGACGATGCACCTGCGACCAGATCGTGAAATCTTTCGCATTCGAGACGAGATCATGGCCCATGAGACTGACTCTGCGACTACGTTCTACGACATCCTCGGTATCGTTCCCTCTGCCTCGCAGGACGACATCACCAAGGCCTATCGCAAGCTCAGCAAGAACCTTCACCCCGACAAGGTCAAGCAAAAGATCAGAAACGATCACAACAGCAAGAAGAAGTCTGGCGTCAATGTCAAGTCACCTACACCTGCCGAGATCAAGAAGGCGGTGAAGCAAGCCGGTGAAGCTCAAGCTCGTCTCTCCCTCATTGTCAACATCCTTCGTGGCCCTGAACGTGATCGTTACGACTACTTCCTCGGTCACGGTTTCCCCAGATGGAAGGGCACCGACTACTATTACAACCGCTACCGCCCCGGCTTGGGAACGGTTCTTGTCGGCTTGTTCATTTCTGTCGGTGGCGGTATCCACTACCTGATCATGTACATGAGCTGGAAGCGCCAAAGAGAGTTTGTCGAGCGCTACATCAAGTTTGCCCGGGATGCTGCATGGGGCGGAGGTCTCAACATTCCCGGCGTTGAAGCCGCTCCCGCGCCACCCCCCGCTCCTCCCTCTGATGAGGAGGATGCGCCCCCTCAGCCAATGAACCGACGGCAGAGGCGAATGCAGGAGAAGGAGTCGAAGCGCGAGGGAGCTCGCCCCGCTGCAAAGAAGGCGGCCCGCAAGGCCCCAACTGTGTCGCGAGAGGCTTCCACTGGCTCTACTGCGCCTTCTGGTGCTCGAAAGAGGGTTGTCGCTGAGAATGGCAAGATTCTCGTCGTCGACTCTCTGGGCGATGTGTACTTGGAGGAGGAGGATGAGGAAGGAAACGTCAATGAGTTTCTCCTTGATGTAAGTCGCGAACCCCATATTGTATACAGCCGAATGCTAACTTGAACAGCCCAGCGAGATTGCCCAGCCCACCATCAAGGATACTGCTGTTTTCCGCGCTCCCGTTTGGTTCTTCAACCTGACCATTGGCCGCTTCCTTGGCAAGAAGTCCGACGATCTTGAGGTTGACTTTGTCGCCGAAGATGATGAGTCGGATGCCCCTCAGCACACGCCTAGCACCGACTCTGCTGCCGAGGACTACGAGATTCTTGACAAGAGCACTGACTCATTGAACAAGGCCAAGGCGTCTGGTGCCCAGGCCAGCGGCAAGGCCAACAAGAGGAAGGGAAAGAAGAAATAAGCGACAATGCCGCACAAACGCTGATGTATAGAGTCACCTTGTCAGATGGTGCCATAAAATAGAGGAGTGTATTAGGCGGCTTTTTTTCCCTAGAATTTAAGTTTTCTTGGTTAAAACTTGGAAAAATATACAATTCCCATGTGCTTATTTTGTCTGATTAAAACCCGTTGTTCCATCATTCCAACCCTGCCCTGCCCGCTCACTTTCGACCTTGAGCCTTAGTGGTGACAAGCGCCTTGCATACGATGAATCGGCGGTCGAACATGTATCCATCTGCATTGCCAACCTTCTCGATCATTGGAGAGATTACTATGTCCAATTTGTTTTCTCCATCATAATCCCCTCCATCGAAAAGTTGCACTTCCATCTTGCTGTAATCCAGTCGGTCGGTGTTGCGAACCAGTTTGGGGATAAAAAAGGCTCGAGACTGCATAAAAATAACTTGAAGATCCACGGCAAGCTTGAGGATCACATACATTCGCTGTACAAAATCCTCCTTTTTGGACTTGTCGGTGTATGGTGATAGCTCTTTTTGAAGCTCTTCAGCCATGCTGCGGATAGTTGCATCGCCATCTTCCTCGCGCGCCTGAACTAGGGTGTGTGCCAGTCGAGACTTGTAAACACTAAATTCTTTCTTTTGATCAAAATCCGCTTCTGCGACCTCGTCAGTACGCTCCAATCAATGGCCGGAGAATCCTTCCGACTAAATTGAATAAACATACCACCAAAACGGTGAAAAAACTGCTGAAAATCACTACCTATCTCAACTCCCCACGCCATTGCCCCATCGAGGAAAATCTCCGCATTGATTCGTGACCAAATGTATTGCTGAACCAGAAAATGCGACTTGTATTCAGGACTTTTACGCCATCTTTGTCGAAGCAAATCCAGTTGCTTCATCCAGAAATTCGCCACAGGCTCACGTCGTTGCTTCCCGAGAGGGTCCTCGTTGGCCATTTGGAGTACAAAGTTTTGGATTTCAAACCCCAAGAAAGTCCACTTTTGGCAAATGTAGTCGTCTGATACTTTGGTTCCCGGGTTCTCATATATATTCTTCTCCTCCTCAAGTTTCACGATCAATGCTCTCAGCTCGTTGTTGGAGCTTTGGAGACGATTCATCTTGTCTTTCAGTTTGGCCTGAGATGATAGAAGGTCTTGGACTTTCTCCTGGCTTTCCGTGATCGTCATATGTAGCTCCTTTTGCTCCTTCAAATATTTTTCTTCTTTTGCGTTAAGCTCAAGGCGAAGCCAGATGGTTTCTTTTTCGAGGTCTCTTTCTACTTTTTGCTCCTCAGGTTGTCCATCAGATTGCCGGATTCGCTCTTTTGTGGCATGGATTTTTACCCCCCTACCGCAAGTTTTCTGGGGGGGGCAAGACTTTGCATCTTCCCCTCTTGTTTCTGACTGCTCTTTCAATCTCTGCGATCTCTTGGGTGTTGGACTCTCGTTGGCTTGGTCAGGCTCAAGAACACGCTTCTTGGAAGGACTGCAAGGGACATTTGGAGGTATAGATTCGTCGCTCGACGAGGCGATGTTGTCTTCCAGCTCTGTTTTCGGCACTAAAGTCTCCGGGCGCTGTTCTGTTGCTTCATTGGATTCCAAATCTGCTGTGGACAGTGTCGGTGATGGTGATAGTGGTGGTGGTGGTGCGCAGGAACTAACTGGAGGCTCCTCAACATGCTGAGATGTCGACATGTCGGGCGACATACTGGAGTTTGATGTTTTAGGTGGAATATTTTTGAGGGTAGATTCCAGGAGTATATGTGACTATAGGTATGGTCATATGAGGTGAGGTGACAGTGAGACGGGCAACAAACGCCAGCGCGCACGTTCGCACTAAGCTAGGCAGAGTAACAAACAAACGCCCACCACTGGATCTCAAGCGTAAGGAAATGCAGGGGGGGTTCTGTCCAGCTATTTTTTTTTTTTTTGGAAGAATTCATTTTCGGTTCCTGTACTGGTTATTCATGTACCTCAGTTGGAGGAATATTCGCACGTGGCTATATATGGCAGCCACTATTGATATTGGGAGGCTGTTATTTAATCATTCTGCTCTGGTAAAATACAAAGAAATCGGATACTATAATAAATTTACAGGTTAAACAGGAGCTATTGACAATCGCTTGTTTCGATCGTGCGACTTTAATTCCTCTCGAGCTGACATGCCTTGACAAGTCTCCGGCGAAACTTACCCTCCGGGCCATGTTTCAATCGTCACCTACCGCGCCTCCATTGTTACAAATCTCTTGGTAGCTGAGGGATCAATACCTTACAGTTGTAATTGTGAGTATATGCGCGGTGGGAACAAATTGTGGCTTTGTTGGCTTAGTGTTTGGGCTACTTTAGTCACTTCTATGTCACCTTCAGGCCAGTCATCGACCCAGGACGTCATATACTATCATATGGGATTCGAAACGGGTCGAAGGCCCCACGAGGCAAGATAAATCCACATGACTTACCCCACGGCCCCGCCACGGGCCTGACTCTAAGAAAGAAAATACAGAGCGTACGTTCACCAGCAACAAAGCAATTTGGCGCAGTGGAAGCGCGGTATGTGTAGACGCATATTTGGTATATTGATCTAAGCTAACTTGTCCCAGCCGGGCTCATAACCCGGAGGGTAAGCATCGCCTTCGACTCCTCCTAAGGAACGTCGACTAACAAGCAATTCAAGTCGCACGATCGAAACGTGCAATTGCTAGCACATCTCTTTTTGAGACAATTTCTTTTTTGGCTCATATACAATATATTAAATTAGTATACAAATTGATACCGGCTTCGATTTCTAATACAGCTGTTGCTGGTGCCGCGGGCATTATATCAATGAGCTATGGTAGTTGGTCGAGGGCGTGCGGTCACAAGTCTTGCCTACTTGCACAGACCGCCTGGGTTATTGATGCTCGTCACCATGAGCGCAAAAAAAAATGAAATATTTAGAAACAAATGTGGATGTTTATTTTTATGTGGTAAAAAAGAATTCCACCCTCTTCGGGTGGTGTTTAGCAATTGCACGTTTCGATCGTGCGACTTGAATTACTTGTTAGTTGATGTAGCTGACGAGGCATCGAAGGCGATGCTTACCCTCCGGGTTATGAGCCCGGCTGTGACAAGTTAGTATTATGACATTAGGCCTTGGTTGGAGCGTAAACTTACCGCGCTTCCACTGCGCCAAATTGCTTTCTTAGATGGCTTCCTGTCCAGCCAAATGGCCATTATCAACTTATACGATGCCCTAGCCCTTGGCGGAGACTGGATCCCCATCTTTGGTGGAGCCCAGACTTTCTCGCCCGATTGATGGTATCGCATGGGAATTTGTTAATTTTGAGCAGCGATTTTATAAATAAGAATAATTCAGGTAACTTTTGAGCACATTGCGTTGTCGGGGTTTCCTAGGGTGTTCTTAAGGGAAGTTGTGATAGTGAAAGGCATTCTTCATTCTCAACGCCTTACCCTACACTACACAAGGGGACGTCTCAACCAGTCGGGAATTTGTTTAAAAGTGGAGCACATGGTGAAACAAGTGTGTGTTGCTAGATCCAGAGGCCTATCATGTGGTTTACGTGACATCCCGGCGCCGTTGATGTGGTTGCACGGGAATGTGTGTTGGGTGCTCGTAGCTATTCAACTCTACAGATGTTGGACTGTGCTGTGTCTGGTGGATTTTTCAGAGGGCATGGGGGGCCATAGCACGAAAACTCGTCTGTAGAAACACAGCCGAGGATTTCCCAGACATGAGAACGCGCACGATACGGAATTTAGCGCGGAAGTAGCCTGTAGGTTGGAGGAAATACGTGGATGAAGAAAGTTTGATGTACTGGCTGGCGATCAGTGGTCCTCCCCCCAAGCTCGTGAAGCAGCTTTGCGATCTGAAGACGACTGCAGAATTAAGAATCATGGACCGTGCCGTGTTCACGACCATGTTCCCCACTGCTCTCCGTCTGGAGCGAGCGAGCGAGACATGATCAGCACCGGCGGCATCCCACCTGTTCCCAGCAGAACCCCGAGAGTGGGCGAGTGGGTGAGTTGAGTGGTTATAGCACAGTGGGCTTTCCTTGCGCTCAGGAGGCCACTGGAGGAGCCAGAGGACTGTCGCCACCCACCCGGCGTTAGTGCGTCCCGACATCCCCTGCGCCCCTCTAACACCCCCCCGCACCTCGCTCCGCAGCCGCCAATCCGCGCGTCCCGCTCCATCAAGGGGAGCCCTCCAGCCACTCGAATTTACGGTGAAGGGCTCCTGCAGCCCACTCAAACCCAAAACCCGCAGCTCAATCGCCTCTTTCTCAACTGACTTGCATTCTCGGCTGCAAGTCCTTGCATATCGACGTACCGCACTTCGCGTCGGCAAATTCGACCTGCCCATCTCCCTCTCCTTTATCCATTTATCTCTGCCCTTCCCCCCCCCGCTAGCTCCCCTGGAGACGAGAGGGCAATCAACCAGGTCGGGTAATTGATTGTCTTGCTTTTTTTCCCCTCTGATACTGAGCCATTGCGCCTCGATCAATTAACACCGACCCCACTCAAGCTTTCGCGAGCCGCAACTCCAGCTCGCTTCTCGCTCGCACCGCACACGCGAAGCCCACAAGACACAGGCATTCCCTTGTCCACGCACGCACAAAATCCGCAAACATGGGCTTCCTCGACTCGTTCGGCGATGGCGCGTCCATCATCTCCGGCCGCACAACCTCCCATCGCCGCTCCCGCCACCACAAGAAGCGTCGTTCGCGCTCGCGCTCGCGATCCCGGTCGAGCTCTCGCCGTCGCGGCACCCGCTCCACAGCCGGCTCTATCTTTGGTGGCCATGAGAAGCATAACTCATCTCGCTCTTCTTTCTTTGGCCTTGGAGGAAATAACAGTCGCTCCAGCTTTTTCGGTACCAGTACGTCCTCTCATCCGGATTGCCTCATGGCTGGTGGATATCGCCCTCGGCTGATGGACATGGCGCCACGTCGGATTGAGACATAGACGATGAGCACTCAATTGCTAACCATTATTCAATCACAGGCCGATCCTCCTACTACAAGCGCTCTCCTCGCCAAGGTTTCATCCAGAAATCCTACAAGCATGTGAAGCGTATCTTCCGCGACTTGGTCCATTGGGCCAAGCGCCACCCTTGGAAGGTTTTCTTCATGGTCATTTTGCCCCTCATTACTGGTGGCTTCCTGACCGCCCTGCTTGCCCGCTTTGGCTTGCGCATTCCTCCAGCCCTCGAGCGCATGATGAACACTGCCTCCAAAGCCGCTTCGGGTGGCTCGACTGCCGGCCTCGTTGGCGAGGCCGTCAAGATGGCCTCCGGCGGTCTCAACGGCGGCACCACCAAGAAGGTCCACATTGAGCGCGAGGAGCACTCCCTTGCTTACGGCAGCGACAACGATAACTGGGGCAGTGGCCTGGCTGGCATGGCCAAGAAGTTCATGTAATACATTGAAACGTTTAACGAGACCTCGAATTAGAGACAGCTGTGCTTGAACCCTACAGGCGTTATGGACGGGACTTGGCTTTTTTTTTTATTATTTTCTTCGATATCCTCACCTAGGCCATTGGCGCGCTTGCGCGATGCCCACTAGAGACAGAAGTTGTGTGTTGCTACACTAAGACTAGTTAAACCTGATTTGAATAAAGAAACGGTGTTGTCCTTTTAGACGTTTGCTGCGGTATGAATTTCAGCCATGACTTGGTCCGCTTTATCTACACCAAAGCTTACTCATAGAGTTTGATCCCAAAGAAAGATACCTCGTTTGAATATCAGGTTCTTGGTTTCTTAATATGAAATATGATGGTGAGGGCCAAGTGAAAGTCGTGTTAGACTCAAGAACAAGCCAATATCTGAAAAAGGAGGACTTGACGCACTCGACCAAGAATATAGACTTATTTGTAACCCAGAAATACCCTTGAATACCACTCTTCTAATCCAATATCGAACTACCTCTGCCATATTGCCCAATAAACTACTTGGCGGTATCATGGTAATGTTTCTGTTTCCTTTTCCCTGCACCTGGCCGTAATACGGGTTCGGAAACCTTGGCACTGTTCTGCAAGACCGGTAGCCGTTTTATCCACTCCCATTACACCGAGTTATAATTGCGCCACATGGACCTCACGTTACAGCCGGTTTCTTTATTTTTAAGCAAACACAAAACTCTACTTCGACTTCGGTGTTGGCCCACTGCATGCTGAGATGTGGTACAATGGCGAGCCCAAAGAGTGACAACGTCTTGCGGCAGGCCTCCCGCCAATTAAAACAAATACAAATAAAATAAACCAGCGCAAATAACCCGGCATATAAAAAGGACAAGTGATTTAATCATCATGTTAGTATTATGAAATGGCATTTATTGTTTTCGGCCTTGTATTCAAGAAACGGAGAGGTGCTCGTAATCAAGAAGTGACACTGGCGTTTTCAGCCTTTTGGCACCTCGGTTTAGTACAGACCACGGATGATGATTTGCCCACGGTTTTTTTTCTTCCCTTTCAGCCCGGTATTTGAAGAGCCGATTTTTCAATCCAAGGTGGAAAAAAACTGTAGATTGATTTCCCCATGACGCCCGAAGTCTGTTGGGCGTTGGCAACTTGTTGGGAAGATTGATAGAGCTCTGCCGTCGCTGCGTGGTCTGAAGGAATAGTGTATGAGAACAGATCTCAGCAGCATCATTAGAAAAGAAAAGCTGTATTTTAGTCGGGACAATTGGCATTTGATGCCAGATAATCCCGAGAAGAGACATGGGAACTTGGCCAATCTCCTCCCTCGCTCTTTCATGAAGATGCGATACTTGCGCTCTCTGAAAGCAAGTGAAGAAAACCTGACAATACAGGAAATGAATATGATGAACCTTCCATTTTCGCCTTCAGCTATTTTGCTCGGTAATTCAAGTTTGTCCAAAGGGGGGATAGGAAATGACGCCCAGACTACATTGCATGTTCGTATCCATGCCAGGATCATCATTGAACAACATGGCCGTTTCCCCTTTTGTCAGTGCTCAAGTTGAAACGTGCACGGGATGTGATGGTGATATGCGAATTTAGATTGTAGGGAGTAAAACTTCAATCAACTTGAAACCTGACACCAGGCACTCACAGGGTGAGTGTGAAGTCTCGTTTCAGAACTATATTCATTAATAGTCTGTATCAATCAATCAACCCAACTATTTACCCTTGCCATTCAAGTCCAGTCCTTGATCTACCCGCCAGAGCCCTCCCCAAAACAGCCACGGACAAGGGCGTTCCATCCAATCTCCACCCTTCTTGCGTGGAACCCTGATAAGTCCGTCCTCTCCCTTTCCGTCCGCGAACCCCAACTCAACCATGGCCATAACCCAGGGAGCCAGGGCCCGCCAGTGCCAAGAACCAAATGCTAATCATGCTATCATTAAAAAAGTGATGCGTCCCATCCCTTGAAAAAATATTGGACCCCGAGAGTGACCCATTGTAAAATCTGTCTGCCACGTGCCCTCGTCGAGGCGAGAGCGCCCCGTACCCGAATCCCGCTTTTGAAGATGGCTATCCGGATGGCTAGATCCCTTGCGAGTAAAAAAATGTGAAATGTGCTGTACATAATATCCATATACAATCGTAAAGATACGAGCCAAATGACCAATATCGATCGGTAGGTATTGTTATTCGGACATCTCTACTGAGATGTCGTTTCCTTGTGAGGTTTCCAAAATTGCATCATGCGGCTTAGTCGCTTTGCACGGCTGCTCTTAGCCTTCTTGGTAATCGGCTCGCTGTCCATCCTGACTTCCATTGAAAGCTTGCTGCGCTCGCCATGAGAGCTGCTAATGAGACGGCTCAGACTTGCCAGGCTGGACCGCCTCCGTCCAAAGGCGGCCGCGGAAGAGACGGAGACTGGACGTGGCTCACGCATCATTGGTTGAGACATGCGCTGGCCTGGTATAAACATGCTGTCGCGGGTCATGGTCGAGTTGCTCGAAGTCAGAGAAGGGATGTCGTAGTCCATTGAGATTCGGACTTCAGGTCCCGGCTCGCCCATCAACAGCAGGGACTGAAAATTGTTCTCATCCGCGATGGATGAGGGTGCTGTGGAGATGTGCTGAGCATCGACTGACATTGGAGATCGTGGCGAAGGGAACGATGACGCGTGACTGATTGCGTAAGGGCTGTTTGGTGCCTGTGGAGGAAGAGGGACATGCGCATTCCCAATATCCACGGGGGCCAGGTCGTTGTTGCCAGAAAACCGTCGAAGAGATGGGGAGCCGGACTCTGACGAGTCGGTACGGTCTACAAACATGTTTGGAGATCGGAAGATGACACTGGGCATCTCCTCGATGATCACGCTGTCATGTAGAGAAGACCTGGAACGTTCCGCTCGGATGGAGCCCACAATGGCTTGATCCTTGTCACTCAAGCTGGAATTCGTGCGTCGCATGCTTTGTGAGGAGCTGTGAATTGAACCCTTGTCTTGGATATCAAGCAATGGGTCATTCACAATGGCGGCGGGTGGTGTGGCGTCACTGTCGGAATCCATCTCATTTTCCGCCTTCGCAGCGGCGGATTTAGACTTGTCGTCTTCTTCCTCTTCTTCTTCGAACACGTCCGCCATCGTCGAACTGCTGTTGAAGCGGTGTATACCTGCCCTGCCAGGGTCGAAAGGAGGTAGGTCTGGTGCTGATTCAGCACGTCGATGGTAATGCATACCAGGGCCACTGAAACCCTTCATTCCTTGAGCGCTGTGAAGTCGCCTCTTGCTGGTGAGGTTGCCCGCCGCTCGTTGAGCGGCTTCCCACTCAGGGTTTAAGGGGAGAGGTGTATTGAAGGGGCCGAGAGCCGCATCCAGATCGATCATGGGATATGCTGATTCTTCTTCTGAGCGTTTCTTTGGCTCTTCCTTGGGCGAGTCTGCAGATTCCGTCACTGTTACGGTAGGCATGGGCGACGGCTCGAGCAGTTCTGGGTCTTCCATTAAAACATCCTCATCCTGGTTGTAGTCATGGGGAACGATCGCTGCAGGTGGGGTAGAAGGTCGCTCAGTCTCTGCTTTGGTCTTTTTGCTGTGACCCTTTGGTTTCTTTGGCAGAATGGCGCCAGCCCATCCCTTGACCTTCTTTTTCTTCTTGTTCTTCTTCCCTGATTTTCTGGTCTTGGCAGGGGTTGAGGGGGGAACCTCGCATGCTGATTCGGAACCGTGCTCAGATGACGAACCCTTGGCAACAGATTCTGACGAACTGGAGCTATGTGGTCTTGATTTGATGGGCAGGGAGCTAGCGCTGGATGACTCGCGGGTAAAGAAAGACCATCGTTTGGGAGTTTTACTCGGGCTAGGTTCAGCTGTTTGTGTCTTAGAAGCCTCCGCTAGGTGAATGAGCGTGGGAATGGAATTCCGACGCCTGGGGGAGGTGTTCATGCTGGGAAGATTTGGAGTCCGCTCAAGGATGGCGCCCGCAGTGCTTGGCCTCGACTCGGAGGGATCACGAGTCGATGTTCTCGACAAAGGCACTTCCTCAACAGGTGCTGGACTAGTTCGGCCACTGGCAAGAGCGCCTGATAGAATAGATGAGATGCTGCCAGATATAGCGTGTCCTGGGCGAGCTGTCATCGTGCTTGAAGTTTCTGTGGACACTAGAGATAACGGCCTTGGAATGAACTCCAAGGTGTCGGAAAATCCAACACGCGCCTTGTTACCGGGCTTGGTCTGTTTCGGGCTACCCTCTGGCGAGGAGCTTGGTGATGACTTTGGCGCTTCTTCAGGCTCCGGAGTGGGTTCTGGTTCCACAGGCTTCGGAGCCTCAATGCCTGGGGGTATAGCTTTGTCGTCGGGTGGCGTGAATGTTGTTGGACTTGTGGGTGCACTGCTCCCGCGGTTAAGAGAAGAATCGAAGACTGGGGGTTGAAGGATGGGCAAATCATTGGTGGATATGGCGCCAGAAATTCCTCGTCGATGACCCCTTCGGGGGGGCTGCAAAGTCGAAGTGTTGAACCCACTCTCAGATTTGGTTGGGCTGGTACTCATTACCGCAATAGAGTTGCCTTCACGGAGACGGCCACCAACGAATTCGCTTCCACCGCGTCGATGGCCATGTCCAGCCGGTCGATGAGCAGAAGGGCCATTCCGAGGCGAAATGGGAGGGCTCAGAAGAAATGCTGCGCGAGGATCTGCGGGAAGCATGGCCCCAGGATTGAATGTGAAGGCGGGAAGAGCTGTTCTGGATGATCCATCGGCGTTTTCAGCCGATAGGCCAAACGGTCTGTTAGGAGACTCGATGGCGGACATTGGGCGTCTGCCTGCTGCCCGGGGCAGGGTCGGTGTGTCCGAGGGATACAACGGCTGGGCGGGAAATACGAAGTGAGGATTCGGGGGAGGTAGACCACCGCGAGGCGAAGATTCGGGCCCGAGAGAAGAGTCCGAGAGAGCCATCGAGGCAGAAAGATGGTCCGGGTTGCCGTCGAAAGCCGGATTTGCTGTCGGCCGCATGAACGGCTCAGGACCAACTGTAGTTGCCATCATTTTCTCAGCCGCGCAGCGGCAACAGAGCGATGGATAATTAGGCGATTCGAGGGTTCATAGGAGGAGCGAGGCGATAGTTCGGAGTGTCTAGGCGTTCGCTTGATTGTTCGTACTTGCAAGCGAGATCAAATTCCTTGTTCGTGGGCGCGGGTTTTTCGAAACAATGGGCGAAGACGGCTCGATCAAATTCTGAACCAGGGAGTACTGATCAGTCTGTTGTTCAATCGGATAGGCGGAGGCATTAAAAGCGATAACACAATTCAAAACCGAAAGCAGATGCAAGAAAACAGTTGGAAATGTGCGAGAATGGGAGACGGACCAGGCTGGAAATGCTTTGACACGGCGCGCTGTGAAGTCGCTGGGGGTAGGGCAGAACTGGTCTAAACGGTTGGCAAGATTAATTGAAGAAAAAGGAGTGGACGGCCAAGACCAGCGCAACTCTATACAGTAGAGAGCGTCTGGAATCGCACCAAAAAGAAATCTGACGCTCGCTGGAGGCGGCGATGGAAGAATGAGATGGAGAAGAAGGAGGAGGAGGCAAGTCCTTTTTGGGAGGATGAACGAGGAAGAAAGATGGGGACAGACGGAGACGGAAACCAGACGGGGAAGGGGGG
>NAGG01000123.1:0-68895 GCA_003031705.1 Calonectria naviculata | reverse complement strand
TTTTTTTTTTTTTATTTTTTTTTCTCTCTTTGCAAGACTATATAAACAAGAAGATCCCTCTCTGCGTTGTCTCTCCTCCTCCCCTTGAGCCGCTTCACACACCCGGCCACAAGGTCCAATTCCCCTTCCCCCCTCCCACATCTGGCGCGCCAACGGACACACAAATTTGCGAAAAGAGACACGGGCCGGGAGCAACAGGCAAATAGCGTTGAAAGTATATTTCATTAGCCCGCAGCCCGCGATTCAAACCGACGTCCCGCTAACAAGGCGGCAGCATTCCTCCGGCAGCTGTTTGGATATTATCGTGCCGGCCCAAAGGGAACGGGCGAGTCGGAACGGGCACCTACTTACTCGTTAGGAGATCCTCCCCCGCACCTCCACGTGCCGCCTCGTCTCGAGCATCAAAAACGGCGTCGTGTCTCATTCGAGGTTCACCCGCCGCAGTCGACAGCGCTCCCGTCGCTGTCGTTTGATATTGCATCCTCATCCTCCTCCGCGACGGCCTGTCTGTCCGATTGCCTGCCTCCCTGTGCAGCGCTTTCCTCTCCTTCATTTTTTTTTTTAATTCCCCATCGCCCCTCTGCTGCGTGACCAGTCTCGGACAGGGCCGCTCCGGATACTCGTATACCGTCGACCGACCGTTGCAGCCTCACGATATCATCCACTGTGAAGCGTCAAAGCCCTGGTCCGTCGTATCGACATCGACAGGTCGTATTATTCCGGCTGGGCCCTTGGGTTATTTTGCCGCTGCTGCCAGGGACCAGGTCCACTTGCTGTCCCACCTCATTAGCCTGCGAGTTGCGCTCCCATACGATCGAATTGCCCCACGACAATACCCCGCCGAACTTCTTCTCTCGCGCGCGTCCCGTACAATCCAGTCTCGATCGACGAGATCATGAAAAGCGGCGAGTCGGATCTTCTCGAGCGTCTGGTCCTCTTCAAAAGACTGAGGTGTGTCAACGGCTGCATCTCGTGAAAGAGCACCTCCATCTCTCTCCTCCCCCCCTCCCGAAATACCCAAGTCATGTCCAATCCACCCTCTGGCGCCGCGACGACTGAGATACACCATCCGACAGCCACGATCCAGTTGCATCACGCAGAGCCGAATGCAGTCACCGACACACGCCAGCCGCCAGCCCCGGTGCCCTCAAACGACCCTCGCCTTGCGGCGGCCGACAATGGTGGCAGCGCCGCCGGAAAGCCCGCTGACAGCCATGTCATTTTCCAAATGCCGCCGTCCGAGGCGCTCAGGCTGCTGAGCGCAAACGTCGAGCTGCTCGTCAGATTGACGGGCGACGTGCCGCCGACACCGCCGCCCAAGTCGCCGACCGTGCCGCACATGAGCGGCATGCAGGCCGAGAAGGAAAACATTGCACGCACGCACTCGGACAAGAACCTCGCCCAGCTGCTGAAGCAGGCTGAGCTCGAAGCCAAGAAGCACGAGTCCAAGAAGTCGCCGGCGCCCGTTGAGCCCCAAAACAGGGCTCACACGCCGACCCCGGTGCAAGGCGAGGGCCGCGAGAACGGTTCCGGGGCCATTGACGGCGTGCAATTAAAGCAGAGCTCGGGGTTTACCTCGCCTCCCCAAAACCCTGCCCCGTACATCATCGTCGGCGCCGACTCTCAGCCCATTAACCTGCAGCACGGCGCCATCACCCGCAAGTTCTACAGTAAGAACGAGCCCCCGATCAGCATCAACCAGTACCTATTGCGCCTCCATCAGTTCTGTCCCATGAGCACTGCGGTCTACCTGGCCACGTCGCTATATATCCACCGCCTGGCCGTCGAGGAGCGCGCCATCCCTGTCACCCGGCGCAACGCCCACCGGCTTGTGCTTGCCGGAATACGGGTTGCGATGAAGGCGCTCGAGGACCTGTCATATCCTCACAGCAAAATGGCCAAGGTGGGCGGTGTCAGCGAGGCAGAGCTCGCCCGGCTCGAAATTAGCTTCTGCTTCCTGGCAGGATTCGAGCTTGTAGTGGGCGTCGAACGACTCCAGGACCACTATGACAACTTGAAAGCCGGCGCAGCTGAGCGGGCCTTGGTAAACCTGGAGATGCCTGCTCTCCGGCTGTCAAGGAAGCCTCGGGAGCAACCGCAGGTGGCCGGCTGACGTTGGCTGTGATATACACTACACATTATACACTACACACACACGCACACACACACATTTACATGTAGCCATCGTTCCCATCAGACACTCGGACACAATCTCGTCATTTCATACGTTAGAGCAAGGAGTGCTTTGGAAACACATATACAACGGACAAGAGGAGGCGAGCAACTCAGGAAATACGTGGAATTGCATAGTACAGGACATATGGGTCGGGACAAAGTGGGAAATTTGGAGCTTGCATGGTTACCGGCAAAGGCATTTGACATTGGGCATGATTGATACACGAACGGACTACGATGTGGGAGGCGCGTTTTCGATACCCTGATTTGCCCATAATTGAGCTATATTCATTCTGCACGTTGCTTCCGCTTTCTGTCATCTGATTCTATATTTGGCTGTACACTTTCAGCGCCACCGCGTGAGGAAGGGGATAAGCAACACCAAATACGGGAGTCCACTCAACGCTGACTACAACACAATTAGGGGATGACGCGTAAAAAATGGCTATGCACAAGGAGCATCACGAAGCAAATCTGGACAGGACCCGACCGTTCTAGTCCCACCAACACAGGCTCCCGTTGTTACGCAACGATTACGACGTCCAAAAACTCTCTCGTCGAGCATCTTGCAAAACAGGAAACGATTGTTCAGCCTCGCAACCCATTCCTAGAAAAAGCGTGTGGTCCCGTGGTCTTTCTGCAGTGTAGGAGGGTCGCACGTCAACGTTGCAGTCGGAGCGGCACGTTGCGAGTCTCTGTGGCACTCGAATATGGGAAAGGTGAGAGTAGGTTGAAAAAAAAAAGAGAAGGAAGGTAACAAAACTGGGAAAGGGGAGGGAAAAGGGGGGGTGAAGGCTAAACAGTCAAGTGTGGTGATGGCTGATGCGAGGCTGTGAGTCGGGCCCGCGAAGAGGTTGTCGTCGTTCCTCGTTCCTCCACTTTTGCCTGGTGGTTGTCTCAAATGTTTCAGCTGAGGGAGGTGAGGCGAGGGGTCATGAGGAGCACTTTCTTATACCGCCTTGGGGCGGCGGCGGCGAGATTCGGCGACGGATTGGCGGTTCTCTCGTGTAAGTGGTGTGGTGGGAAGAGGCCAGTTGTCAAATTTTGTCTCTGCATGAGACGTTGTCGACGAGGCTATTCGAAAAAAGTATGGGCGGTGAACGGTGGGAAAGGAGGTGGTGGGATGCAAGCAAGGCCGAAGGGGAAGACGGAGCTGAAAGTGTGGCCGTCGAGGTGAGTCGAGGTGAGGTTCGGGGTGACAGAAAACAAGGCTCTCTCGCGCGCATGTCTCAGCCAAATGTCAATAGTTTTCCGTCGCGATGGTGTCCTGGTACAACCCCAGACCAGTTACCATTGCATCTACCAAAAAAGCCACGGCACGGCATGCAGAGACATGCTCCCGAACCAAACTTGAACTCCCTCACCGCTCCCCCAGCCCGTCTTCCACATCCCACATGAAAATCCCCATCCCCAGAGCTCGTCGTCGTGCTGAACCCCCAAACCGCCCAGCCTGCAACACCAATCACTGCCATACCGAGACATTGGCAACCGGCACCGTCCAATCACACCACCACGGATGCTCAGGTGTAGTCATAGGACCCAGAACCACCACGCCCCTCCCCCCCTCCGACCGAGATCGGGTGCTG
The DNA here is from genome assembly GCA_003031705.1 of Calonectria naviculata. Taxonomy (NCBI): domain Eukaryota; kingdom Fungi; phylum Ascomycota; class Sordariomycetes; order Hypocreales; family Nectriaceae; genus Calonectria; species Calonectria naviculata. The sequence goes on along the minus strand of NAGG01000123.1, from coordinate 65,134 downwards.
TCCGGGTGACTCTATACGCCCTGCCCGGAGTGACACAACCTGCCAATGGGTTGCTTGCGGAGGTCCGTTAGTGTGGTTGGTGGCTTGATGCGACGGCGGGATGAACAGGATGGAGGGGCGTGTGCAGAAAGGCAAGACAACTCTTTTTTTGTTGCTCTTCCTCCCGGAGTTTGCATGTTCCGATAGGAAATGGCGATTGATTGACTGGATGGGTGGGATATGCAAGTTGCAGTGTGTGTTAGCGGGATCAGTTTTTGGCTATCAAGAGGGCGCAAGGTGTTTGCTGTCAACCCACCACCCCCAAAAGAGTGAATGAAGGTGGGCGCGCCGCAGCCCTGCCCGTCCGTCCCCCTCGACCTCGTATCCAAAGACTCCCGCACGCGTTTACATGTCCGGGCTAGTCGGACTCACAAAACCCGGGAATCCTAAAAAAAAAAAAAATTTCGGATGATGTGCGTGACGGCTGATCGCAGCCATTCAAGGCGGCCCTGCTGCCTGGCAATCACCCGTAGGCCCCCGCACGACTTAGACAATTGACTCGATTGCCGAAGGATCGATCCCCCCCCTCCACCCTCTCTTTCTACTCCCGAACCCCGACCACAGACCAGTCACGGGGAGCGACGATTGACGGGACCGACCCTTTTTACAGTAGTAGCCCCGGAGAAAGCTGTCTCGCGTCTGCCTCTATCAACGCACGCCGCGGGAACTCACATGGCATGTTGCAGCAGGCTCCTCTCCCCGGAAGGGCGCGCCATTAAACTACCAGGTGGAACCGGCAGACCAAAGTCCCCTTTTTACACTTTGGACAAACATGGGGTGGGTTCTGGCAGTCCTGGGCTAGCTGTGATTGGAAAAGATGTTTGACTCGAGATGCACAACATACTCATCGGGCGACGGGGTTTTTTTTGGTGTGGATTTGCAGTCAATCAGTCAATCACCAGGCCAGATGGGGGATGGGGATGGGATGTCATTGTGGCGATTCTTGAATGTCATGGAAGCAACGTGGAAATTCACACATTCAAAGATGGGATGGGGTTGTATCCTGAAGAAGCGGTGTAATGTGCAGAATGTCCGTCAATGCTGTGCTACGCCGACGTGACTTGCAGATGGCATCATCAAGTGTGCATAGATGCAGATACTCAGCCACCAAAATCTTCAACAAAGAAGCAACGAAAAAAAAAGTAAAGAAAGACAAGAGAAACGTGAAGGAGAAAAAAACACCAGGACTATCCAGACTATTGCTGCAGGGCCCAGTCACGAATGCCCTCACTTGTCGGCGATTCCCCGTTTGGTTATTGCCTGCCTGGGGGTTCCACCACCGTCGCCGATACACTTTGTTCGATGCCTTTCACCCACATGCACCCGGTACTTCACCCGTCAACGGCCCCCCCTCCACCCTTCGCCAAGAGGCCGATTGGCGATGCATCACCGCATTCCCGGAAAAAGCCACCCATCTCATGTCCCACAACCGCCGCCAAGAGTAGGCAGCCATGGGGCACCAACTCGGAAAGGGCAAGAGCCATTCTCCTCTTTTTTTTTTTCCTTTTTCCTTTTTTTTTTTCTTATTTTCCTTGGCTTGTGACAAAAAAGACAATACGTAGTCAAAGCGACTAAGACCCGCGGACCCGACACAAGACAACAAAGCTTTGTGGAGTCCCAACTTTGTACCCTCTCTAATCGATAAGGTGCGGGGCATGTACCTACCTCCCCACGGCGCGGGGTGACGTTACAAGGTCCAGCGACATCACAATGTTTTGTTTCGACTGTGCCCAAACAAGAGTCGTTAGCATGAGACCCGGGATGCACAAGGGCCGCTCGCAGACCCTCCCTCCATCTCTTTCTGTCTCTCTCCCCGTCACCCACTCTATCCCGTTCTACTGCAGATAGATTTCCGCCCGGCGGTCCGAGTCTAGATTCCGACTCGTTCGTCCGTGACTCACGGGCTTGCGACTGGTCAATTGCGACCCCCCCGGGGGCCCGAGCCAGCAAGCAAGCGCAAAGCCCGCTTTCCCTGCTGGCTGCGAGGGACTGGACGAAATCTAGTGGTCAATCAGGCTCTGTTTTTTCAACCGAGGCGTGTGTGGCCCCCGGACAGAGGCCCCCCAAATTGGAGACGAGACGAGACGAGAGAGAGATGGAGAGCCCACACCGGGGAGCCGATGTGTGGGATCCCCGGGCGAGCTGAAGTCGCCCTCGAGCCATGGAGGATGTGACACGACGTCGCACAATGATGAACAAAGAGGGGGAGAAAATTCAAGATTCGCTGGCCGCGGTACCCAAGAGAAACAAATCACCAAGCATTTGTCTAAAGTGAATGCTTCTCTGTCACTTACTGCCGACATGGGCTCTTGATGACCAGGCAACCGTCCCGTTTCATGCAGGCCCAACGGCCGATGCCCCTCATCCCACATCACACACACATCGTACATTCGTCCCCGCTGTGATGTCACTTGCTCGCGAGTCAATCAATCACTCAAACAAAGGCAAAGTTGAAACCCAGGCATGTGAACAAGATGGTAGACATTGAATCCCGCTCGGGGCCTTTTTTTTGTTATTGATTTTTGTTTTTTCACATGTAACTATGTGCTCGCTCTGTAGTCCTCCTCATAAACTTGCTTCTGCGCTGGTATCAAAAAATCATCATAAAGTATCGTATACATTTCATCCCAAAGAATTCCATAGCCGTACCCAAAAATATCAATCGCTGACAAAGGAAATGAAACCTGCTTGGTCGATCCATAATTGCATTGCGCACCGTTCCCAATATCCATACCAAATCATGCTGCAATCCGCCCATCCATCCCAAAGAGGCAATTGATACAAAGTTACAAGTCGGAAAAAAAAGAAAGATCAACACTCGCACGCCCGCTCATTGGCTGGCTGCTTTACTCCCAACGATACAGCCCATCCTCGTACTGCACACGATGCCGTCGGCTGCCGGGGCCAACGCTGGCTCGGCGGTTTGGCATCATGCGCTCCTTTAGGCGTTGGCGTTGGGCTTCCTCTTCCTTGATGCGCGCCTTCTCCTCACGGCGAGCATCCTGGATCTCGAGGCGTCGGACTGCTTCGACCAGGTCGGCGTGGGTATCATGCACCTCAACCGCAGGTCGCTTGTAGGTAGAGGCCCGCTTGGGGGTAGGGGCCATGGGGACAGCGGGACGGCTGTTGATCTCAGCGTTGGCCGACGCAATGCGGGCTCGCATGCGCTGGTCGCGAATCTCCTCCTCTTCTCGCTTCTTCTCTCGCTGGTGGCGGCGGCGGCGCTTCTCCTCCTCGTCGGAGTGAGAAGAGCTGGTGGAGGTGTGTCGAGAGTGTGATCGTGATCGGTGTCGCTTGGGGTTGTCAACAATCTCGATCTGGACGTGGCGGTCACCGCGGTTGCGCTCGTCAACAATCACGGGCTGGCGGCGGTGGGAGTCGCGAGGTGAAGTCTCGATAACATAGGCGTTTCCGTTGGGAGATGAAGGAGCAGTGTGAGGTGCGGTCCAGGTCTGAGGCGGCGTGCGAGGAGTAGGTGGGTTCTCAACCACCACGATGCGCTCCCGGCGGCTCTCCCGGCGGTTCAGAGGCAGAACCTTGTGTCCGTTGTAGTAGATACCCGACGATCGCTTCTTGTTGCTGGACGAGCTGCCGCGAGAGCGGTCCGAGTCGTCACCGGAGCGGTAGTTGGGAGTCGAGGGCGAGGTGCTGTACTGAGGGGTAGGTGGTAGGTAGGGTGCGGTAACCATCTGAGGAGGGTGCTGGAAGGCGACGTTGTTGATGCAGGGCTGGCCATATGGTGCGGCAGCTTGGCACAAAATGGGCTGCTCCTGGACAACCTCATGGTAACCGTCCGGGTGGACGTAGGTGTAGATGTTCGTGGTGCACATTGTGTCGGTGTTAAACGTATAAGGGCGCTGGTTGCGCTGGGTGTAAACAGGAGGGTTCTCCTGGATTATAACTGGAGCGTAGTTCGGCTCAGCCTCTAGCTGCAGATGAGTAGAAGAGCTGTTGCCGCGACGCCGGTTGTAGATGATGTTGTCGACTGTAATGGGTCGAGATGGAGAAGACAACTTGAAAGTGCTGGGAGCTGTCAATGGGTTGCTGTCTCTTGTATGTATGCGAGTGCTTGTTGTTGGCCGAGTGTGTGCTGGACGATGTCTCGGATGTCTGACTTGAGAGTGGGAAAGATCAGGTCTTTATAGAAGTAGGAAGTCTGTGAAGGACTCTTGAGCAATGGTATCAAGTGATGTTTGTTGTGGTACAAGATGAAGTGGAAAATGTGTGGATGGGAGGCGAGGAATTGGATGGCTTATAAGTATCGCGGCCGCGATAAAGAGGATATATAAAAGTGAGTGTGTGAGGGATGTAAGAGGTGTGAGGGATGCAGGGCACTGATGGTGGGTACGACTAGCTGGAGGTGTGTCGACACCCCCCCCTACTGGCGCCGTTTCTGCCTACCAGAGTGCCAGGTACGTACCGTTGCGCCCCAGGCCGCCAAGGCTACCGCCCTAGCCTTTCTGTCCTAGGCGTGACCCACGCCAGAGCCCCCCCATCTCCCACCCCGGCTCTTCGAGAGGCCACCTCCAAGGTGTCTGGCTGGCGCTGTCGCCTGAAAATGATGGCCCCCAAGCCCTCGTCAACTTGCCGTCGAGGCATGCACAGGCTGTGGCCAGGTACCCATGCCGATGACTCCTACCTGCACCAGACGCACCCACACACGCCTTTTAGCAAGCAGTCAAAGACGAGCCAGGGCATGTCATGGACATGTAGTCCAATGGGCAGTGTTGCTGCTTAGCCACGGCCCATCCCTACCTCTCACACGCTACGAGCTGGGTACGCTTCCCTCCTCCATGGTGCTCAATCCACTCATCCGCTCTCGCGCCGCCGCCGGGGGGGTGGCCGTGGGAGAAGGACGCTGCGACGAACACCGGCGGACATGCACATTCAAGGCTCCCACGGACCATCATGATGAACTACCAGCAACCCCCGACGACGTTCCGACCCTTCTGGCGAAAACCGGCCCCTATGGCGAAATCCGGGACTGCGGCAAGATCGACGTCGGAGGGCGGGAGTGCACGCGCCAAAGCGTTGACTGAACCAACATACATTTGGTCACGGCTCTCTCTCGACCACTCATCCACCACGTAGGACTTGGCTGTTGGTGATGATGTCGATGCGGTTGCCGCAGGCGCGGCCACCATTGAAACACCTCGGCAACCCCTAAACGAATGCACTCAGTTCCTAAAAAAAAGTATTTTATGAGGCCACCTATATGGAGATGGCACTAGGCGTCCAATCCAATCCCATCCCTTCCCATCATGGCGGATGTAAACTATCATTAGAACTCAGAAGGTATATACGTGGGCCTACAATTAAACGCCCGCCAAGCTGCCCAGAGCTGAACGACTCCATTCCAGAATCTTGGGTCCGCTTTTAGGGCCAACAACGACAAAGGGTCTACAACACCTACAAGAGGAAAAAAAAGTTTGTCCCTCTGCCGGTTGACTGGATACATCATGGGGTCATTTTTGCGCGGGGAATTCAGGGTTGGTCCATTCGGCATTGAGTCATCGTCGACACGCGGGATGTACCACTGGTGGGCACTAGAGAGAGGAATCTTGCATGCACGCCCCATCGACAAGGCAATCGTCCTAGATGCAGACGCGGACAATAGGAAGTCGGGGACTAGACGAGGGAAAAACCAGTCATAGAGTGGCATGATGCATCTCCTCTACCCGGCCCGCAATGGTTTGCAGAAGTGTACGGGAATGGAGACCAGTGCCATCATCCGTCTGCCACCATTCGCTAATGGCTTGCTCATTCTGGCTCGCCGTCGACGACCCTCGCAAACTACTTGCCCTGCCGAAGACCGGCCCCTGCGCTGCAAGGGCACTTGAGCAACTGTTTGGAGCGGCGGGCTGTGGGCAGTGCTTTGCGTCTCGCACCCTTGCCCGCACCACCCCCCGGGCTGTCTAGTTCGTGGAGGCTTGGACGCCCTCTGGCCAGTACGGACGATGGCAGGCCCTCACAGCCTCCACCGGCCTCGCACTTGGATCACATCGGAAGAAAAAGTTACACAGCCTTGCATTGTAGCTCCATCAAAGACATCATTCATTGTTTGCATTCCCCAGTCTAGGAGGCTCCAGACTACCAGATAAGATCGAATCCTTAATTGTCCATTGGATGCCTCTCTCTCGCAGCCGTGCACCAGCCACGATCCATGATCAAACCCGCCGGGAGCTAAAGAGGTCGCAGCAATAGCAAGGGCGAGGACCCTCGTCTGGCTCATGTCAGTCATCCAGACCAGCGCAGAATATTCGATCACGACGACTCCACCGCGGCCGCCGCATGGGGCCCTAGATACGGACTTGGCCGTTGGAATCTATATCCAAAGTGTAAATGATCTAATTGCCACTGGTTGGCAAACGGCGACAACAGGCATCACAATTTCCTCTCGCTCTAAAACCACGCAAAGAAGAGGTACCTCCAGTCTACTTTGGGAGAGGCAGCCTGGTGAATGGCCCCCAATTCCTCAAACGGCTTGAGTCCCTTGTGAACAAAAGATCCAAAATCGCCACCGAGGCACAACAAAGTCCTAGAGTTTTCGCCGTGCCTAAACTAGGCCTATGTGATATCACCTATCGCGCGCAACGCGTGTGCGAAAGAAGCACATACACGAAACCCCCGGAATGTCACAATTGCTCCGTTTGCGTGGGCCAAGTTGCCCAGCCGGCATCTCGCTTCCGAATCGGGCAAGTAGGTGTATTGTCTGCAGCCCATCCCTCACGAGACGAGCAGGCAGTCTGTCACTTGCTGTCCTCCACCCTCCCGCTGCTGATTGGATCATGGCAGCCATCGTTGCCAGCTGTGTCGTGCATAACAAAGTGTATTATGAATTCGCTGCGAGGCGTATGAAACGCAAACGCAAATCAGCAGATGACGAGCATTTGCAGCAAAAAGGGTTACTCCAGACAATCATTTGCCTCTTCACAGCCCATGCCACCCTCCTCGATATGAATAAGCGAAAAGGCAATGGCAAAGTTGATTTCTAACATCTTCTCAGCCGCACTGCTTGTCCTTCGCATACTCCGATGCGCACCCGAGATTGCTCCTTGGCAAACGGGTACGTGTACCGTGACTGAGTGACTGAGTGCGAGGGCCACCAAAAAGCGCCCCCAAATTCCAAACAACCCCCAAATTCCAAACAGCCCCCAAATTCTGCTCCAGTAATTTAGGACTCGGCGGCCTCCTAGAGGCGACTGGTCCAATGGAACCCCCTGGATTGCGCCGCCTCTTTGGCAAAATTTTTCGCCCTCGATCACCCCGTACCTGGAGGCCACCAGCTTTTGGAGTCGCGTTGGTGGTGGTGATGCTCGGAATGGTGTTGAGGTCTTGTCGCAGATGTTCTCAGCCCCTCCCCCCCTGCAACCTCTCCCGCAGTGGCGATGTCTGTTTCATTCCCGCTAAAGGGGGGGTGTCCAGAGACCGGGGGCCCCAAGAACTGGGGCTCTGAGGTCACTGAACAGCTTCTCTCAATCAGCCCTGTGAGGCACTCCCAGGCCACTGAGCACAGCCTTCGCTGGTGGTGCTAGCCGCCCGTCCTCTCGGTTGCCGCCGGCCGCTCCCTACCCCCCTTCCCCACATCCGTCCACAACCATGCTCTTGGATTCGCTTGTCTTTGACTGGGATTCTGTCGTTGTCTCCATCGCGATCGTGGCGGAGGTGAGCAGACGGCCCATGCTCATTTCATGGATGGATTTTTTCCTTGTCGATTTTGAGGAAGCTTGATACCTATTTCGCCATCAAATGCCACGAAAAAAAAAAAAATTTGCTGTCAGCATTCAAATTACAGCCATGCTTACGGAGTACACGCGACTCCTTTGAGGCCTCCTCGGATTTACTTTAATGCTATTCTGAGCGTTGGAGCCCTCTCTACAAAAAAAGAATGCGGCTCAAAATTCCTACGCGCTCAATTCAATTTACGCGCCTTGGAGTCGTCTCCCACTGCTTCTTCGTGTTTCACGCTTGGCCGACGTTCTGAGCCAACAACCACTCTCTCGGGATCTCACCAAAGGGGAAGGGGACGAAAAGGGAACCGAATTTGTTCCTGGCAGGCAAGGGCTGTCAAATTCGTCCAACAGCTGCACCACATCACGCACCTCATTCCTTTTTCCTTGTCACTGTTGCGCGCTTAGATGCATTCACTTACATCGTTTCGCACTTGGTCGCGATTTCGAGCCAACGAACCGTTCTCTCGGGTCATCCCATAGCGTTCGGGACGGTCCTTCTGGCGGCCGCGTCCTCAGGGGGCGAGTTTACTTAATTTACAGTCCTCCCGTCAGCTGTCAGCCAGTCATTTCCCGCCGTAGAATCCGTCGAGTTTGAGGTTGTCGCGACGCCTTACGAGATCTCACCCTGATTTGCTCCGTCGAATTTTTTGGACGGCCGCCAGGAACGGCCAGTCCCGGGCGGTTAAGTCGTCATCGGAGACGCCATAATTATACCATCTTACAGAAGGCTGCGGCACCAAAATAGCACTCGACAACGCGTCCCGACTTCTCGAGTTATCTAATCTAATTGTTAAAAATAGGCGACTTCATCTATTTGCATGCGCGTCTAATTCAGGCCGACCATTACTCTAGGGTAACTAGCCATAAACCCCTAGAATCTTGCTAATCAACCAGATGTTGCCCATAAAAATTGAAATATAAATTCGTAAGCTCTTTTAGAATATTAAAATTATTTTTAAGAGAAAAAAAAAGGCCTCCAGTGAATTGTTTTGGGTGCTTTGCGGCTGTTCCTGTGCTCGTAATCGAGTAATTTCGGCTTACCTTTAATAATAACTTGAGCCATACTTGTATTCTAATTTCACTTTAAACCGACTGCTAAATAAAAACACATTGGTTTATATAATTTAGTATTTATACTCTATAAACTAGTCATTTAGTGTATCTGCTTCAATCCTCAATGTTGTTCCCTCGGGTGGAAGTTCAAACCAAACATAGCCCTTTGTAGATCTCCTCGATCGCACCCCAACAGAAGCCCCCGGTCGGGTGTCTTCTTTGGTAAAGCTCAAGATCACGGTTCCTTGAATTTTCCAGTCCGCCCAGGAGAATGTCAGGATACCTCCACCCAGGACTCTGACCCCATCGACACGACCGGTTGGCCATTGCGGCGGACATGCGGGCAACAAGTCAATGATTGTTTTTGGGGTTCCCATGTATAGCTTGTGTAAATCCGTCGACTGCACGAGACATTCCATAATACCAGCACAACCGCCAAAATTGCCGTCGATCTGAAACGGTGGATGGTTGTCGAGCATGTTTGGCAGCGTTGAGGTTGCCAGGAGCTGATCCATGTGGAACAGGCATCCTTGGAGGTCACCGAGTCGTGCATGCAGGTTGAGCAACCAGGCACGACTCCATCCTGTGTGACCGCCTCCATGCGCCGCTCTGCGGTCCAAGACTTTTTGAGCTGCTGGAAGCAAGTCGGGCCTATTGTCGCCGTGAATATGCCGTCCAGGGTATAACGCAAAGAGGTGAGAGACGTGTCGGTGTCCTGGCTCGTGCTCTGCATAGTCTTTCAGACCCCATTCCTGAATGAGACCTTGCGAATTGACGGTGACTTTTGCCATTTTTGCCATGAGATTTGTGACATCGTCTAGTTTCGCGACCAAATCTGTACACTTCAAGTCCTTGTTTCGGTATATAACCCAAAAGTATGCATCGATCACGGCCTCGATGATCATGATGTCGATTGTCGACCCCTCGCATAGGATTCCTAGAGTACCAGTACTGGATACGAATGTATTCTCTGGAGAGACTGATGGGTTAGTCACCAGGTGCTTCCCATCCGCCGAGGGAATCACAAAGTCAAGAATGAACTCGATGCATCCCTGGAGAATTGGCTGAATGCGCTTATGGGCCGAGACGTCGTAGTTGTACTTTAGAATATCTATAACTCCAATGCATAGCCAGGCCCCGGCCAAGGGCCACAACGTAGCTGGCATCCAACGGTCTGCAGGATCTGTGTCGGCCCAGATGTCGGTGTTGGAATGAGCACACCAGCCACCACAGCCATACATTGTCTTTGCCGTGTGCTTTCCATTTATCACCATCCTCTCCAAGAGGTCAATGAGAGGAAGGGCACATTCGAGCATGTTCATCGGCCCGGCAGGCCAATAGTTCATCTGCAGATTGATGTTGATAGTAAACTTGCAGCCCCACGGGGGTGAAAAGGAAGGATTCCAAATGCCTTGAAGGTTTGCTGGCAAAGCTCTGGGTGCATCACGGCTGGAGGATATAAGTAAATATCGACCATAGTTATGGTAAAGTCCGACAAGGCCTGGATCTCGCCGTTGCTGAATGCGAAAATCAGTCGGGAGATGATATTCATCCGGCCACAGACGAAGGTTTGTCCTCCCATACAGGGATTGATAGTCCTTGATATGAGCATCCAGAAGCTCGTCCCATGTCTTTTCTAGGGCGGCATCAACATCTTGCATTGCTGAGAGCTCCGGCACTGAGCGGCGATATGTCGTGTGAGCGCCAATGGCCACTAAACAGTATTTGCTCTGAATGACCAAGCAATTCCCAATAGCCTCAACTGATCCATCTTCTGGCACGCTGACTTTGAGAGCGATGCAAAGACGGTTGCTGGTGTGACCGCCTGGGGTGGCTTGCAAAGTGATGTGGTTTTCCGCAGCGTGGATACTGTCAAGAAACTCGGTGGTGTCCCACTCATGCTCACCAACCCGACTTAGGCGAATAATAAAGCGGATTCGCTGCGATGATGTGATTCGAGTAACTAGGACATTGTCGGGAAAGCTGGCGAATGTTTGCCTCTCGTGGACTATGCCGGCGTGTTGATATTTCACAGTGTGCACTGCGGTGCTGACGTCCAGATTTCGGCGATAGTTGGTTAACTGGGCCTCATGGTTGAATTCAAAATAACAGCTCCCCAGCGGCTCGTAATGTCGCATATTGGCCGGCGTGGCGAAAAACGCCGTGCGGACCAATGCCTCTGCCTCTGCATGTTTCTCTTCCCGGATGAGTTGTCTCAAGGTGTCGAGATGCTTGAACGCGTCCCTTGGGGTTCTGTTCTGAGGACCTCCATACCAGACGGAATCCTCGTTGAGTTGCAAGAGCTCAGTCGATGGCCGCCCATGAACCATGCACCCAAGGCGGCCATTGCCGAGTGGAAGCGCCTGAGCCCACTGTGTTGCCGGCGTCGGATAATGGAGCTGGCAATGCTGGTTCTCGTGCTCCATTGCATATGTCTTAGGGAACAAGGGCCGACTTGCCGCCGAACGGTCCAAAGCGTGCCGAGACCAGGTCTAAGAACGAGACCGGAGCGTCAATTGGCCAGGCGGTCAAGGAGCTATTGTTAAAAGGCAGAGGAGGTCGTGGTGGCCTGGTAGTGTCGATCGCCTGATGGGATATTTGCCGGGAGGTGACCGGTTAAATTCCCCAGCTTCTCTCGAGTTTGGGCATCGTTTGATGCGCGAGGCGAGTTGTATGGATGGAAAAACTGGGATCGACTTGCTTTTGATGCGGGGATCCCGGCCTCTAGCCTGCAGGACCTTAAATCTGTCTCCTCAACCGGCCAATAAAATCGCGCGCAGGCCGTGTCTTGCAGCATCTTATGGTGTTTGGATCCGACTTATTCGCGACGGCAAGGTTCCCGCGATGGCATCACGGCCCAGTAGCCCGATCCGCGCTGTTGGTCTTACCTCGTCAAAATGCCTGGATGAGGGGATGTTTGAGCTAGCCGAACACCATCAGCCGACATGACTGGCGGTGGGAAGTTTGGTTCCCTATTTATCCTATTACACGAGTTCTCGGCCTTGAGGAGGTGGCGACAAACTGCCGACAGGCTCCAACGATCGGGGAACATATGATCTGGTGGCGGGGGTATTTTTCGCATTCTATATAAACGTTCTTGTCGATCAATTGCACCCCATACGAAGGGTCCTTCTTACTAGCCACTACTATAGGGCCCGAGGTATCATTTAATTTTTGCCCTTGGCGCTGCACAGTTTGCAGGATGACAACCCAAGACGACAATAAGCATAACGTGCACGTGCATCACGACGATGTCGCTGCAGCGCACAAGCTTGGGGTCGATGTCGGCGAGGTCGTCGCTCATCGCATCACCGAAGAGGACCTTTTGAAGCAATCTCGAAAGTCTCTCAACATTTACTCGTGGACAGGGTTCCGAATCGGCCTCATCATGTTCGTCATGGGCTGTAACCAGGCTGGCTATGGTGTTGACTGGGGCGTTGTTGGAGGCATCAACTCCTTTCCTCGATGGCACGATTACTACGGCTTTGCGGATTCTGGCGTCATCATCAGCACAATCAACGCCCTCATGCAGATTGGCATCTTTGTCGGGGCCCCATTTCTTGCCCTCGGAGATGTCATTGGACGACGAGGCATCAACTTTGCCGGCAACTTCCTCACCATCGTTGGAGCCTTTATGCAAGGCAATGCACCAAATCTTGGCACTCTGATGGCAGGCCGTCTCGTCCTCGGGTTTGGGACGGCCCTGTGCACAGCTCCCCAGTACGTGGCCGAGGTGGCACCAGTTCATCTGCGTGGCCGGATCGTGGGTATCTTTGGAGCGTGCTTCCAAGTCGGCTCATTGACTATGCTTGGTGTGATGATGGCGCTCACACGCTGGGAAAGCGATTGGCAATGGAGAACGGCGTTTATGCTCCAATCCATCTTCCCCGGTCTTGTGTGCATCCTCATATACGTCTGCTGCCCAGAGTCGCCTCGATATCTGGTGATGAAAGGACAGGTCCAGAAGGCACGAGAGGTGATTGCGAAATACCAAACCACCCACAACGACATCAATGATCCAATTGTGCCCATGATTGTCGCACAGATCGAAGAGTCGCTTGAGAATTCACGCACGACTCTTAGGGCCTCGTACGACTTCAGAGTCTTCTTTACCCGTGCTGTTGGATACCGTACACTGGTGCTTCTTATCTATTCCGTGTTTCAACAGTGGAATGGAGGAGGAATTATCGGATACTATTTGGCACCAGCGCTGTCTCTTGTGGGAATCACCGAGCCTCTCCAACAACTTGGCATCAACCTGGGCTCCACTGGATTATACTTTGTCTTCACCCTCGTCGGAGCATACATCATTGACAAGTTCCGACGACGAACTCTGATATTTACTGGAATCGTCTTGATTGTTATTTTCCAGACGGCCGTTACTATTACAAGCTGGAGATGGGATCTCAAACCATCCAAGACTCTCGCCGGTTTGATGGTGACGTGGGTTTACTGTTTCCAAATCTGCAGTGCTTCCACCATTGCCACAATGCACAACTTATATCCGGTGGAAGTGCTATCCTTGTCCCTGCGAGCAAAAGGTATGGGCCTTTATGCCATGTTCCAGGGAGCCGCTGGTGTAGTTCACACTTACGGAATCGGTGTCGGTATTGAGAAAGTGGGATATAAGATCTGGGTTGTTTACATTGTGTACAATGCCCTGCAGGGCGTCATCGCTTACTTCCTCTTCCCCGAGACCAGCAGGCTGTCCCTGGAGGAGATTGACAAAATCTTTGAGACGCCTGGTGTGAAGCCAGTGCAGATGTCACTGCAGATTTATAAAGCGGGACAGGAGAAGGCTAAGCTCGAGAAGGAGGCGGCAGCATCTGGCACTGAGCGCGTTGTTGCTTGAGAGCAGTGACTGTTTGTGCAGGTGCATTCTGGCATCAGCAACACCAGTAATGCGATAGTTTAATCAGATTGTTTTCATGAGTTAAATAATTGCATGGGATTTACTGCAAAGTTATCAATTGATACCCACGATAATAAACGCAAGCGTCATGAAAAAAATACACAGCCATAAGTGAGTGGCCTTAGTCCAGATATAGTGGGGACATAGTAGCGGCTGAGGTTTGCAAGGAACCGATTAGCGGTTGCCGGGCACAAATCTGGCCTCAATGGAGGCACACGCCCAGATTTGGATAATGTGATGACCAAGGCGCATTGATAAAAAGCATACGGCAAGGCCGAGACATTGCATTATGCAGGGACAGAGCGGCTCTGGATTGAACGTCCCGCTGATGCTTTTAAGCTTACTGTTGACGTGGTACGCGCAGAGTGTCATTGCTGGCAGCCACTCACGAGAAGTGTCTGTGCCAACCTTGTGCTTAATATATGACATATGATTTGCCAAGTTTTTAATATCATGGCGAGTTAGTTTTTATAGGAGATACTTTAGGGGAACGTGGTGTTAAGAAAACGGGAGGGTATTGAGGAATAATAATAACTTCGACGGAACCAGCATCGATACTGCAGCACAGCAGAAAAGACAACCTATCGTGCACTAGGAATGCCAAGAAAACATGACCCGGGATGTGTAGTAGGTCATATGTTTAATGTAGTGAAGCAGATTCAACTGACCAAGGGAGGACATCCATTCTTGTGACCTGGATCTTCATATAGTTTTTGCAACTTTGGTTATGGTTTCACAACATGTAACCATGCATAAAATTTGATACCGTGAAGCTTGTACCAAGGATTGAGCCAACTCTAATACTCATGTTTGCACTTAAGCTAAAATAATGTGGCCATGTGCGTCTCTCCAGCTTCGAAAGTTCATCTTCTCTTGGTTGCTATGTCAAGTCAGTTCCCCGAGCCGCAAAGTTTCGGGAAGGCTTGTATTTAAGCAGGACAAAAGTCTCTACTGGCCATCAATCATTTTCTCCCAGTCTTAATTCTTCACTTACACATAGACACAAGTAATTGGATTCCAAGTCAACATGGCTTCAAGCTCCAACGAAATGTCCACTACCTCGGAAGAAGACCGGCCACTCGGCAACATTGATGAGAAGCAAGCGCCTACACGTATCGATTCGCCTGGCACTGATTCCGAGGACAACCTTGTGACATCCTTGGAAGATCTAGTTCGTGAACATGAACTTGATCAAAACTTCCCGACAGAAATCATTGACCGTGCCCGGAAATATCTTGAAGACCAAAAGGATGGCATCGACGACCCCGAACTTGCTAAAACCATTGTAGATGAATTTAAGGCCCAAAAAGATTTGGTCATCAACAACTCCGTCTACCCAGAAGTGCGTGCCGTTGTCGACCCCACGGATGATCCAACGCTCCCTGTCGGCACATTTAGAGTCTTCTTGATGGGAACACTTTTTACGATTATCGGCACCTCCATCCATCAATTTTTCTCCTTGAGAATGCCAAGCATTAGCATATCAACATATGTCGTACAGCTACTCTCTAAGCCTTTTGGCATGCTTTTGGCCAAGATACTGCCCACGAGAATGTTCCACATTGGATCATTCAAATTCACACTGAACCCCGGTCCATTTAGCCAGAAGGAGCACATCTTGGTTGCCATAATGGCCAATGTCGCATTTGGCGGCCATTCTACAGGGGCATACGTTGTGAGCATCATCCAGGTGCTTAAACTTGATCGATTCTATGGAGAGAAGGTGCTGTCCAACAGCATACCCTGGCAGATAATCACTCTTCTTGCGACCCAACTCATCGGGTATGGCTGTGCTGGAATGGCTCGCCGATTTCTTGTCTACCCGGCATCCATGATTTGGCAAAAGTCTTTGGCCAACATTGCACTCACCAAGGCCCTATACAAGGACAATGGTCGAGATGGAGATTTGGGTGCCAATGGTTGGACCATGTCGCGGTACCGATTCTTCCTCATCTGCTTTGTCGCAATGTTCTGTTGGTACTGGGTCCCCAACTTTTTGTTTCAAGGCCTGGCCTTGTTCAACTGGCCAACTTGGATCGCCCCAGGAAGTGTTACACTTGCTTTGATTGCTGGAAGCACATGCGGCTTGGGCCTTAACCCACTACCAACCCTTGATTGGAATATTGCCACCTATCTCAGCGACCCAATTGTCACGCCATTCTTCACGTTGATGAACTTTGCAGGCGGAATGGCCCTTACAGGATTCATTGTCGCTCCCATCATGTATTTTAACAACGTATTCGATGGTGGATACTTCCCTATTAATGGCAACAGGATCTACGACAATACTGGCCAAAATTACGATGTCAAGCGAATCCTGTCGGATAATTTTACCCTCAATCAGACTGCATACCACAATTACAGCGTGCCCTTGCTCTCGACTACACAGGTCCTCAACTACGTTGCTTTCTTCCCTCTCTACCTCGCCATTCCTACACACATGCTCCTTTGGCATCGCAAGGAAATTGTGAAAGGCCTACGGGGACTTTGGTCTAAGAAGGAGCGATCGGAAGAATTCAACGATGTCCACAACAGACTTATGTCGGTCTACCCGGAATGCCCGCACTGGTGGTATCTGATTATCCTGGCCGTGTCTTTTGTTTTGGCCTGTATATCTGTCTCTTTGTGGCCAACGGGGATGCCTATCTGGGGAATCGTCTTGGCTCTCTTATTCACAATGGTGCTTCAGATCCCCATCGGAATGCTGGCAGCGATTACAAACATGGAAGTTTCCACCAGTATCCTCGCCATGGTCGTGGGAGGTCACGCTTTGGAAGGACAGGCAATCCCCAACATGATGTTCAAGATGTTCAGCTACATGTCAGCATCTCAATCTCTCAACTTTGTTGCGGACCTTAAACTCGCCCACTATGCTAAGATCCCTCCGCGCTGGGCTTTTGCAGCACAGATCTATGCCACTTTCATTGCCGGATTCGTGGCGTTGGGAGTGAACCACTGGGTTCTACGCAATGTTCCAGATCTATGTGATAGCCAGCAAAAAGATCGCTTCACTTGCCCCCATACGCATGGCTACTTTACGGCCTCCGTCGTCTGGGGCGTAGTTGGACCTCGACGCCTTTTCGGCCTGGAAGGTCCGTATCGCGCTGTCACCTACATGATCCCATTAGGTGTAATCCTTCCAGTTATTGTGTACTTATTATCCAGGAAATGGCGCCAGTCTTTCTGGAGGAATGTCAATATCCCCATTTTCATTGCCGGTCAACTTGGGTGGGCTCCATACAACTGGAGCTATATACAGGGAACTGTTGTCCTCGCCTTCCTCTTCAATCGGTATATTAAGCGGAGATACACGGCTTGGTGGGAGAGGTATGCGTACGTGTTGACGAGCTCCTTCATGGCCGCGATTGGACTTTCGGGGTTGGTCATGTTCTTTGCCCTGCAGCGAACCAATATTCGGTTGGATTGGTGGGGTAACCGAATCGCTCGCCAAGGCGTTGACCAAAGGGGCTTTTTCGATGCGAACAACAATCAGGTGCGATGCTCGAACTTGAAGATACCCGAAAAAGGATATTTTGATATTGGATTTGACTGGAAGGTTTAGTGCAGTCGAGAGATTGGATTGGCGATAGACCAAATTGTGGTTTTTTCCTTTTAATGGTGGACAGCCGATAACTTGCGTAAAAGCATCGTGTGAATTATGTTGGGTTAAAAGCCCCCTTTTTTTTTCTCTCATTCTCTCTGGGAGGGGTTGAACAACGGAGTCAGGTTGGTGGAATTGTACGTGATAAACGAGACATGATAGTCAATTAATTCCCGACGTTTCTATTACTACTCATGCGTGCATCTGTTGATTATTTTACTGATGAAAGAAGCTCATATTTCCTCCGTGCAAGTGACATTGATGTCAAATATGTTTCATTTCTGGGTGCATACGACGGGCTGGGTGTTCAATCGAAGCAATCACTGTCAGCACATGCAAGTACTGGGTCATTTATAAATGATGGCCATGGAGCCAAGAGAGTATTTGAATTCACTAAATATTCTTGACACACTATATAGTACAAGCATGGCAAAAATGATTCTCTCTACTCCACCCCGGTAATAGTGTATGGATGATGGCCCATCTAAAGATCATGGTTGCTATCGCGGCAGCAAGTCCAGCATGGATACTCGTCATCACCCTGTAATAAAATCAGCTTGAGTCAATTTAGATTGATTCCATGAAAGAATCGCTTACATTCTTCAGTGGATACTAAATATACTTGTTAATAGACTGTAAACTAAAGGTAAGATGGAGTAAGGGGGTTCAAACATACCCAGCCCTTAGGGCAGTCAGGCTTTTGACCGAAACAAGCCAACCAACAAATGTCGTGATCACCTGCCTTGAGGGAATCACTAGATACCCCTTCTTTGGAAATCTTGATCTGAAAGCTACTCAAGCGTCAGTTCTATCCATGCGATAAGCCATTTCAGAGGAAAGGATGGCCGAGGAGCAGTTGCGTGAAACTTTGGCGTTAAAGGAAAAAAACCTCCATGAACCTACGTGACGCCATCATCAGTGCTGATGGTTTTCTCAACAGGCTTGGAAGATCGCATAGACCAAGGAATGGCGGTAATTCCGTTGACCAAGACGAGAACGGTGGCGGCGGCGAACTTCATTTTGACTTGTGATAGAGCAGATGTGCCCCGGTAAAATTCTTAGAAGAGTGTGTAGTAGAACTTTGAATAAGTGACTGTGCTTGAGGCTGTTGAGTAATTGTTCAACGGGGGAGATATGATGGTTTTATAACCATCAAGCACCGCCGACCTCGGCGACTATGCCACTATGATGGGCTCGATCTGCACAGCAATCCGAGAGAGTCGTATTTGATAGCTCACTAGGAACCAATTAAACGTACAGGTATTATACTAAAAAACCGGTGAATCCAAGCCAGGAGCAACAATTGGTTCGTCGGGTCCTCGGTGGCCACATCGTCGTACCCGATGCGTCGGCCCATGACGCCCTGGATTTGATCATGCAGTTTTTTCAATGCTAGTCAAGCATAGCGCATATGCTGACTGCGTTGATTTACCTCCAAGAACAAGAAATAACAACTTTAGCTGCAGTATATGGCTCTCATCACATTTAATTGGTTCGATGCAGAAAGCGAAATGCATGACTATGTCGATGAAGTGGACTATGGTAGAACAGCACAAAAGGGTAGGGCCGATAGGCCGAGGACTGTATGTAATACGGGAATTTACAGAAAGATTGTCCTCATATTGAGAAAAGTCAGAATCATCTTGCTGAAGATTTTGTATGCCATTCTGCCCTGAGCCGCGTATCCTATATAAACTGGACGTCATATCATCTAATTTAATTCAATGTACTTTAGTAGGAGCATTGATCGAACCCACAACTGTATCTATGACCTCATAACAGTAAATGAATTGGTTTTTATTTTTGCTCATCAAAGCTGACTCCATATTTGCTGCGTCTAGTTTCCGCGATACGAGGTTATGCATGTTTCACTGCGCAAATTCGCCGCCTATGCGAAAGCGGGGAAGAAAGGGCGCTCACCATCCATTCAAATACCTGAGTGCCCTTCACTACAAGGACTTGGACTGCTCAAGGGCGTCGATCCGAAAACGAGACCGTCATAGACTATTCTCAATTCTTGAATTGAAGGCCAGTGATACGCCTCACATGTGCTAATTAACATTGCAATTCGTCACATATCAGAAACATGCAGTTTTAAACGGCTGATCATTGCATTGGCGCGAAGTACGAAATGTTACGCGAGCTGCAAGCCCCTTGCTATGACGCTACACATGGGGATCGATTGGCCGCTCGGTACATCGCCAAGCCGGGGGCTGGAGCCTCTCGCGAGTCGAATGGTATCACGCGTCGACCATAACAAAGATGGCCGTCTCTCACAGTAAAGACCCCGCAACATCAGTAAAGATGAAGTAAAGGGATCTGAGAAATTGCTGCCAAGATCCATGTATCCTTTTACTCCCATCTCAAGCAATAGCATCTGGGAGCCCCGATATCTCATGGTGATATATTTTGAATAAGGGATCCCAAACAGTCACAGCTCGTTTCGAGACCTTGCCGTTCTGGAAGTCTGGTCTGGGTACTGGAAGTAGCTTTTCTGCTGAACACTCAATGGCTTCTCCTGAAAGGGACTCGTCCTCCAAACATGTGTTGTAGGCGGAAACGATGGTGGACACTGGCGTCAAGCTGTCAGAATTAGCATGTGAACACAGATGACTCGGGAAGGCCAAAGATACCATTCGGGGGACACGGCTGCAACCATCTCGGGTGGAATGATTTTAGTGGCAACTATTCCTGGGAGTACGCAGTTGATGCGGATGTTCTCTTTCTGCCGATGGTTAGTATTAAAGCCGGTAGCACATTCCCCGATCGCTTACAATCTTGAGGATCCTAGATGTAGCACGGACAAAGTTGTACACCTGAGCATGGTGAAACGATTAGCTAGTGTTTGAGTGGGGTTGCTTGGCAGCAACTCACCGCTGCCTTGGCACCATCGTATTCCGGATATGTTTCATGAGGGTGGATGGCAGCGATACTAGCCGTGGCCACAATGCTTCCTCCCGGGATCCTGTTCTTTCGCATAAAGTGAATGGCCAGCTGCGTCCCATAGACTACACCTTTGTAATCTACATCCGTGCAGAGCAGGTCGGGCTTGGGCGGAATCCTTTCAATGTTAAAAGAAGTTGGGATCCTAGCCTGGGCGAAGTACTTACTGTTTGGAGTCTCTATGATCCAAGATGTAAATTGAACTAGTGTGGATATTTGTGAGATGTGGTTGCTTTTCTTTCATCGCACAAGCTCACCTCTTGTCGACGATTCCAGCATTGGCACAGAGTGCATCTATCCTTCCATATTTATCCCAAACTTCTTGAAAGCATCTGGCCTGACTGTCATAATCAGATACATCGCATTTGTGAAAGCTGGCATTTTCGCCCAATTTGGATGTAAGTTCTGCATTAGGTCGGATATCTGCCATTGCAACTAGCCATCCCTTGCTAACAAGGTGTTCCGTGAGCGCCTCGCCCATGCCGGACTATTTTTGTCAGTTACTTGACGCATTGTTGAGTTGGGGATTTCCCACAGAGGCTCCAGTGACAATGGTAACACGCTGGGTCTTCATTTTCTTTTTCCTAAATAAGATGATGAGGCTCTTACAACTGGGTACTTTGAATACTACATAGTGTAATTATTATTCCATACTCTTATACGGCTTAGGCTAGTTAATTCTTAGCGCAAATTTCCTTGTCTTCTAGCCCCTCTCCTTGTTATGAGGATATCCTTCTCCATCCCGAGGCCACGCACGGCAATTCAGTACAAACAAGGGAGTCCACTTGGGTTAGCTTCACACCAGTGAGATGTATCTAATTGGGCCTCCGCTGGCGACACCAGCTCGTGACTGAACCCTCCAGCCGTCTCTTGGCGTCAATCATTACCCAGAAGGGCCCCGCAGGATGCAAGGGTGAATCAGTCCTGCATCAAAGGTGACCAAGAAGGTGTCTCAAGCGGTAGGCTAGATTAGCTTTTAGCTTAGCTTGGATTACCGTGATAGGTTTGAGAACGGGTTCCGCTGAGACCTAATGACAAGTCTTAAAATAAAGCGCTAGACGGGCACCGTTTTCCTGGAGTGCTTGGGCACGGGATTGCCTGATTGAGAAGATTCAAATTCCTACACGACATATCTCGTTAGTGTAGATCGTCTTATCCACAAAATCGGCCTCAAGGCTGAATGATCGACGACGAACAGAGAAGCGGCATGACAGGTGTGGTGTGGGTGGGGTAAGCTATCCCGGCAAATAATCAAGGAGATGGTTTTCCGGAGTCTGGGGTAGTGATAGGACGGAGTGCTCTAGCCAGTCGAGTCCATTGCTCGAATGAGCCAATCAATTTGTCCAATGCTCAAGTGCCGAAATATGAACCAGAATTTAGTGATGGGAGTCTTATATAGCGTGGGAAAGACCTGAAAGGGATTCGCCGCCCAATTTCAGCCGTTTGGTCATGATTTTGGGACAGCGAGCAACCTCAAACTAATCATCTATTCCACTTATAAGCGCAAGCGATGGCGCTGGATACAAGAAATCCAGAGGAGGATACTAATGTAGAAAAGGGTTCCAGTGATGATATTGAGAAGACGGCCACTCACGAGGAGCATCCAGAAAAGACACCGACATGGATTCCCGAAGATGATTCTCAGTATGATGTTACCTTCAAAACATGGATAGTGGCATCGGTAATCTTCTTCACTCTTGGGTTTTGGGGCTGTTTTTAACCATTTATTTAGATTCTCGCATTGTCGTATGGTATCTCATTCTGGATTGTCCCATCTCTCAGCGCCTGCCAGACTGGTGTCGCAACACAACTTGGAGACGCGACACAGGCGGCTTGGTATGTTCCCATCTATACGATGACTGTTACAATGGCTTTCATGTGGGTATTTTCCGTTCCTCCAGATAACTTTCGTAAATACTAACCTCATTTTAGGGTCTGTGGCGCGAATTCTGATTTATTTGGGCGCCGATGGTTCATCATTTTCGGAAACGTGCTCATGTTCATCGGATTCCTCGTTGGAGGATCCGCCAAGAACAACACGTCCGTGATAGTCGCATGCGCATTTATTGGCTTCGTACGGACTATCCACTTGAAATGCCCCAACTGTTGCTGATATGCCGCTAGGGTGGTGGAAATGCCCAGCTAGCAGCCTTTGCTCTCCCAGAGCTTCTTCCGAACAAATGGAGACATGCTGCTATTGTCTTTGCTGGTATGCAATATGGTGCTTGACTGTTTGGGACAAAGTACTAACAGACAGCAGACATCGGTGTATACTTTTCTGTCGTTGTTGGCCCAGTGGCTGGTCGATTTGCTATTCAACGCGGAGATGATGTGAGTAATTTTGTCCCTGTGTCCAATTTGATACTTATGTCTGTAGTGGCGGTGGCTATTTTATGGCCCTGCAATTTTTGTCGTCTTTTCATTCATCGGCCTCTACCTATACTACTACCCGCCCAAACATCCCCGTGGTCTTCCCACTAAGCAGGCGTTGCGAGAACTCGACTATGTCGGAGCTATACTATTTCTCATTGCAACGACACTTATTCTCACCGGAATTGTTTATACAACCACCCTTGAGTCCTCTAATCCCAAGGTCATAGGCACGCTCGTCCCGGGATTTGCATTGATGGTTGTCTTTGCGTTGTGGGAGACGTTTGCTCCGTTAAAACAGCCTCTTACGCCAACCCGCATCTTTACACGCGACCATGGAAGGGAACTGACTGCACCTTTTATCGCTGGATTCGTAGTAACAAGTAAGTACTTTTCATATAGCATTCATATTGCATGACCATTAGAATACCAGCCCTTCTCTCTCAAAATGAACCCTCGTCTAACCTAAATAGTGTTCTACTATTGTCTCAACGTAGTGTACCCTACAATGATTTCAGTGTTCTTCACGACTGAGAATACCGACTTTAAATACGGCATCGTCTTGACACTTCCTCAGAATCTTGGCCTCACCTTCGGCGCGGTACTTCTCAGCGTTTTCGGATCCAAGATTGGCCACTGGAGGTGGACTTTGACCGGCTCCGTCACCATCATGGTTGTTTTTGGGGCTCTTCTTGCTTTGATTACCCCTGATAGGTTTGGTATGGCAATTGCGTTCATCTTCCTCGCCGAGGTCGGTTTTGGCTGGGCTCAGTATTTGAGCATTGCATTCATCCAATTTGGCACCGATCAAGTGGAACTGGGAATTTCTGGAGGTCTCGCGTGAGTTATTTCCATCAATCCGACCAAAGTCAAGTATTGTTGCTAACTTGAATAGGGGCGTCTCTCGATTCGCCGGCGGTGCCATTGCCATCTCTGTCTATACCACCATCTTGACAAATGTTCAGTCAACTCAGATGGTCAAGCTAGTTCCACCAGCCGCAATTGCTGCAGGTCTCCCCAAAGACTCTGTGGAGCAGCTTCTCGCGGCCTTACCTCTAGGCTCGGCTGCGCTGGCAAAGGTCCCGGGCATCACGACAGACATCATTGCAGCCGCCGCCGCTGCCTTTCAGCAAAGTTATGTTGTTGGATTGAGAACAACCTGCCTCTCCTCGCTTTCTTTTGGTGTAATTGGAATTATTGGTTAGTGGGCTTTGACTCTTGAAACCCGTAGATGCTAACTACTTTTAGCTTGTATTTGCTGTCAGGATATCGGGCATAAGATGAATGACAAGATTGAGATTTTCCTGGAGAACGATAAACATGCGGACAAGAACAGATATCACTAAAGCAGCAATGAATTTGTGGTTTTGAAAGATTGGAGGCGCAAGCTGGGGCTAGTCCATGTGTTTATTCTGAACGCATCAGAATCACGAGCTCGTAGCATTAATTCCGTTAGTGCCCCACAGAATATAATGAATGTCAAAGTTTTGGGCAAGGGAATTAAGACACCGATCTGGTTATCCCGGCCATGGTGCCTTGAATATAAACATACGCAATATTGGCTCTGATTAGATAGCTTCAGTTGGTGTCATCATAGGGTAGGATCCCCTCAAGCCAGATTTTATGTATGGAGGTACAACCGACCATTTAGCTGCATAATCTTGATCAAGTAATGCCCTTATCAAAGTCGATCTAGCGACTGTGGACGCATTTGGCCATGTCAAGATCCAAATATTGCTAGCTTGTGTGATCATATTCGTGCGGAAAACGTAACCCGTATGGCCCAGGCTACCGGTAGTATCTGATTGTCGATGACATGTCAGGTGTCAAACGCCACCAAGGTGGAATCCATTTAGCGAGACATCTGCAAAACCGGCTCCTTCTCCGGTATCCCGAGAGTGGTCGTTCGGAATGAACAGGCGGGGCTACTTCATGTCACAGGAACTGAGAATACTGCAGTAAAATGCGGGGGCAGCCAAAGCAGGAATCTCCTGGATACCGAGTGCCTGACTGTACCACGAACCTTTGCATGTCTAGACGTCAAATGCTACTATTGGAGGAAAGCACAGGTATCGAGAGCTTAAATGACATGATTTCTCGAATTGCATGAGCTTAATTGTACCTCCTATCTCGTTGATACCGATCAGCTGTCTGTTCACTACAAGTAGATATCGAATCTCCCCCAAAGCTCCACAATGGCCACTGTGATTCCACTGACGGATCGCCTTTTTCTCTTTGGGAACTGCAACATTGTCCCAGACAAGTATGATGCTGTGTGTCAATCATAGCCTATCAGTCAGAATAACCCTAGATCAATTTGCTAATTAACCCTTCCAGTGGCAAGCCGCATATGACAGGCTCGCCGAGTACGTCTATGAGCACGAGCCAAACACTCTGACTTACTATTTTGGAATCCCTCTGGAGCATGCCTCCAATCCATCTCGTACGGACAACATGCTGGCTTTCGAGTGCTACAAGTCCAAAGAGGATCTGTACAACGTCCACCTCAAGTCCGAGGTGATGACAACCACCTTTCTCCCCAACGCCGGCCCCACGATGACGACCGGGCTCGACCTGACGCATTTTGCAGCCGTCGGCGGATTCCTGGACCTCAGTGGCAAGAAAACCGAGTGCGGCCTGATCCATGACGTCCAGATCCGATGCACCGACAGCGTCGCACGGGAGGGTCTGCTAAAGGCCCTTCTGCTGCTGTGCTCCACAGTTGAGGAGAAACAAAAGGACGGCAGGGGGGAGGTCCTGACGTTCCTGGGCCTCAAGTCTCTGGACAACGAGACCGGCGCGAGAATCTTTGCGCGCTACAAGAGCCGCGAGGTGTGGGAGGCGTGGCTCCGCAGCGATCTCATCCAGGCATTCTGGGAGTCGGTGAAGCCGTGCGTGGCGAGCATGGATGCCAAAGGGTATGCGCCGAATGGGAAAGGATGGCTCTGGAAGTGAGATGGGTTCTTTTGTTCGAGTCAGCTAAATTGATCGTCGGTTTACTTCCTTGGACTCGCATCAGGCGGTGATAGAGTGTGTGAAATTCAGCCTCGGCTCAAATGGTTGGCTTGAAACCTTGAATGCGAACTCTACTTCTCTCAGGCAGCATCTTTAGGAAACTGGTTGAAGATGGTGGTGTAGTGATGCCACTTGCTTAGTCAGTGCTCAACCATTTTCCGATATGGATCACATCACTGCACGTAAGTTTACTTCATTTCCTGTCAAATGCAGCACTCTGACCATGGTTCAACCTTGGCGGAGATGGCATATCCCCACGCGTTCAACCCTTATGTGCTCTGATATAGTTGGCTCCCAGCAAATAAACTCGGACCAGCTACCAGCTTAAACAATACCTTTGTCTTTGAGTTCTACCAATATGATGAGAGTGACCCATTTGGCTGAGACGCACTGAGGTTTTTAGCTCTGCCATTTTCAGATAGATGGAGAATGCCGTGGTAACGCACTCATCGTGAAACCGTATATTGGCTGCCATGCCTGAATCTCCGACAGCAGAATATCCCAGTTTTCGTAAACCATCATGCCCATCATTGTGCAGACGTAATTGACAATATTCATTTCGAGTGATCGCCCACAATGCTTGCAGTCGTGAAGTTGCCGACTTTTAGGTTCAATAGCGGTCGGGCTAAAAACTGCCGTTAAACCGCATCCTCATGTTCCCCTGGCGCTACCACCACTTGCCGAATTCGCTTTCGCGAAGCTTAGTTTGCTTAGCTCCAACATGGTTTGTCGAATTGGTGGGACCCTGATTAATTGCACCCGCCTCCTAATACGTCACGTCACACGAGTTCATGGTTGAGCGATAATTGGCGAGCCGAAAAAAACAACAACATGGCAGCAGATCGTTGGTATTCCAATTCATCCAAAGCATGCAGAGTAACAAAACTCTCCTGGCCGTCGAACCTGACGCAGAAAGCAATGATGGTATCATCTCGAATCGTCAAGTCGGGGGTATCCAAATGTCCAATCCTGTAAAAAAAGCCTCCTCCACCCAAATGAAATCAAACCGTCAACTTTTCTTTTTCTCCCGCCCTGTCCTCCTGTAATCGGCTGGGTTGATCAAACATTACAGCCACTCGTGACAAGAGTCGGCATATCCCTTGCTGGTCCGTGTCGCACCCTGCAACGATTAAAAAAAAACAAGAACTCCTTATTTTTCCCCCCCACCAAACGCAGCGCTGGTGACAGCCCGCGGAATTCACATGGCAACGCTTGCGTTCCTCTCTCGTCAAAACAATAAAAATTACTACCAGCGCGTCCTGACGCCCATAATCTCGTCCCAGGGATCGGGCGGGTACTCGCGTTGCCGTCTTCGTCTTCGCCGTCTGCGTCGTCGTCGTTCTGCTGCGCGGGCGTCTCTCGAGCAGTCAATGCACCCCCATACCGTGTGAATCAATCGCCAGCCGCTGTCACACGTGTCAATTCGCGGTCCGAATAGCTCAGTAGATCAATTGTGTGTGGCACTCACGCTTGTGCAAGGAGCCCCCAGAGGGCCGCCATGAGATACTTGTCCTCCTGTCGCTCGTCGTAGGTCGGTGTGTAGTCTGTTTCTCCGATGTGGACGTTCGATACCCACATCATGATGATGCCACCGGTGGACAGGGCGAGGGAAAACATGTCGTGGAGGACTCGGCGGGAACTCGTAAGGCGAGGCAGCGTCTGCCAGCTGTCGGTGATTGCGGCCACCTCCCAGCTATCGTTGAGCATCGCAATGACGGACTATGCGACCAATGTCAGCTTCCAGGCCAAGCACCTGAGAAAATGCCCCCCTCTCCGCCATGGCAGCCCAGGGCGCGATCCAGGGGGGCATCGCGAAAAGACTCACCCCTAAAATCCCAGCAACAATCACCTGGCCCTTGTCCGGCCATGACCTGCCCACGTAGGCCAGGAGCAGGATTGCCACCAGGGCCGTCGCCCAGGAGAGCATCCTGGAGCCCGCCTGCAGCAGCCCGTAGTAGGCGGGCAGCGCGCGCGGAGAAGGCATCGCCGCAGTCGATTTACTCGGTGGACATTGAGAGGGAGGTGGAGACGGGGGGGGACGGCGACACGTGGGAGAAGGGGAAGTCTTAAGAGCGGAAGAAGCGAGGACCGTCGGCCGGTGAGTCGGTCGGTCAGGCGACGAACGGGCGGCTGGGGGGTGCGGGAAGGGGCGACGAAAGCGTAAAGAAGAAGGGATTTGATTCCTCGATTCCGGTGAAACAAGACGACGGCGGCCGCGATCAACGGAGCCGTTTAACGCTCGGGCAACCGACGAGAGACAGATTTTGGGGCTATTCGGTGCGGCGCCGATCGAAGTGGAGCTGGATGCGGCGCACGAGTCGTACTATTCCAGACCGTTTTGGATCTCTCCCAGGGATGCAAGGGCGCTTAGGACGGGAGTGGGCTTTTCCTCAGTCCTGAGTGGGTATGAAGAATGGTTCTTTGAGAAGGGAAGAAAAGAAAAGAAACGTGATGTGACCTAGTTGATTGATTGCAAGCCCCAAGCCATATCCCGAAAGTTTGGCCCATGTGGGATTGTTGGTTGGTGGTCCCTGGACCCAAGGTTTGTATCAGGATTTAACCGGCTGTCAGAGAACTTGCCATTTAAAGAATGATTTGCGCCGTCATTATTATTCTCCAGCGCCATGGGTATCCCGTGCTACGGCTGAGTCTCCCTCAGTTCGGCTATATATCTACAATCGGTACAAGGAAGGGGGGCTCGTACCATTCCCATCCCATTCCTAAAAGGAATACTCCTCCACATGCAGGAGAATGCCCTGGGCGCCGGTGCCCTTGTGGACGGCCCGCTCGTCACTCAGTCGGCTGACGCTGTTTCTCGTCCGCGCAACAATCTCCCGTCCGCCGCAAACAACCACGGCCGTTTCGCCCCACGCTTTCTCGACCGGCTCGCGGATTAGAGCGTCCAGGTCTGGCCGCCCTATGCATTCTCGCATCAGCTGGGGCGCCTCTGCCTCGCTGGCGGGCGCGGCGGGCGTGGCGCTTCTGCAAGGTGAGTCGCTCGGACACTCCCTTGCCAGACCCCTGTCGCCGGCATTCTCCTTCTCCAATGGCTTGCCGCTGCAGCAGCATCCTCCCGTCTTCTCCAGAGACTTGCTCTCAGTGTCCGTCGTGGTGTTTATGTCTGAGTCGTTCTGGGCCTCATTAGACTTTGCCAGGGATAAGGATGCCGTTGGCTGCGCTCCCTGGTCGGCCCCCGTGATTGCAACGTGGATCACCACCGCAATGCCCTTGTTTCTCGCAACCCGACCTGCTTCTCTGCTTCTCTCAATGTAATACCCAATCTCCTCCGCTGTTCGCGCAACCAACACCACCTCGACCCTCCGGGCGCAAATGCTGCCCGTGTGGTTTGCGATGCTCTCGAGGATCGGCACCGTGAAGCTAGCCCCAGTTGAGGCGCCAATTAAAACCATGGTCTCGTAGATGTCCCATCGTGGTGGAACGCCATACGGGCCGGAAACGAACCCTGTCAATTCCAAGTTGGGATTCTTGGTGGCGTACTCGTGAAGCCTCTTGGAGAAGCCATTATGAGCGCGCACAACGAGCTGGATGCTATTGCAGCAGCATGTGCCTTCCAACTTATGCGCGCAAGCTATAGTATAGGGGTGCGCTTCGAGGGGCCCCAGTCGAGGGACCCAGAGGTAAACGTGTTGGCCAGCGTTCCATTCAAAGTGGGTGTCCTTGATTGTAACGACAGTGGTCGAAGGGCAAACGACTCGGATGGTGATCCGGTGGCCGAAGCCTTTCTTGCCCTCGCAAGACGATCCATTAGGTCGCAGCCTTATATTCTGCCAAAGCAGAATCAGCCACCGCGCCGCACGGTCAAAGACAAGAAACGAGACACTCATCCAAACCAGGTAGCGTGCATCAGCAGGAATGTGCTTGTGGAGCAGCCATATCATGACAATGCTCGAGACAACATGTTGCACTACCCAGACCTCGTAAGCGAGCCTTCGAATTGGCACGAAGCCGACCACAAAATTCCACAGAAGGATTCCCCAGGCCCCGATGCCGTATTTGACGAGGGGCATGATCTGGAGCTCAAAGTCAATGAAGTCGGCCTTTGCCCACAAGGTCCAGAAGTGGAAGCCATGGACGGTTGCGGTCACAAACATTGTCCGAGCCACCCAACGATGCAACCAATTCAGCCTCTCGTGGCTAATCCCGATAAAGAAACCCACGACGTTGACTTTCATTGCTAGGAGATATAGGAGCGGTAGTTGACAAACTGACACCCAAGCGTTTCGATAGCCTATACGCTCGTAGTAGTAGACGTCATTTTTCACCACGTGCCAGCTCATGAGGTAGATCACTACAGCCCAGTAGCACAGTAAGACGATGATTCGACCAAGTGGTGGTGGCGTCGCCCATCGTAGGCCTTTGATCGGCACATAAAACTGCGGGTGCGACATCTCGCGGACGACGGCCGTCGCAGTCGCCCAAGCCTGGCTGAGGGGGCCCTGAGGGCGAGTAGGATGTTTGACGGAGGAGTCATGACAACCTTTTAATCTGATTCATGAAATAGCATGTTAGGCCATGATACTTGGGAAATGTGGTAGGTGCTTTATGTCACTTACCTTTGCCGCGCATCGAAGTAGTTGATGCCACGAATGGCAGAGAGGGCAACAACAACCCCAGCGATAGTGTACCAATATCCCCGTGCAAAGGCGCGGTTTGTACCTGGACCTATGCTAGGATCTTGATGATCCATGCCTCCCATGTCCATATCCATGGTGGGCGTATATCGTTGGGCAATAGCCCAGGAAGTTGATAGAGGTGAGTTGGTGGTGAGAAAGCGTTAAGCCAGACCGGTTAAAGCTTGCTCTCCAGGAGCAAACTGCCGGAATCGTCGAAGAGAGGCAGAATAAAGGCGATATGACAATGAAGTTACGATTGGATGCCGGTTCCTCTCAGGTGTTCATGTCGTCTTGCGACCCGCCGACATGCGTGAAAGCGCAAAGTGGGACACGGCCAAGAAACGGAGAATAATGCGCCGATTGATCGGTAAACTCGGGAGCTGGAAGGCGAATTGTGGAGAAGAAAAGTCAAGATGGTCAAGGTGCCGAGGTTTTTTTTTTTGCCTTTTGAGATTGTGCGTGTCTCGCTTCAAGCGGCCCGTGTTCTATCAGTCTCGGTGGGCGCGGGCATGTTGAAGTTGGAGAGACACAGTTGGAGATGGGAGCCAGTGATGCAAGAAGACCCCTCGGCCGCTTACCTCAGAAGTTAAGCGGCTAAAAAAAACGTCAAGCAATGTTTTGCGTGTGTTATTAGCTGAGGAGGCAGGAGGTTGCCAACGGACTAAATGCTAGTGCCTGCTTGGGTGGCGTTGGGACCTCGTGGGAGAAGAGTGTTGCAGCCGGTGAGTTGCGGGTTACACATTGTAAAATTGCACCGATGTCTCAGGCACTTTTGGCATTTTTTCATGCTCGTATGCCCTCAGCTTCTTGTGTTTCTCATTTCTAATCCCTCATCGTGTGCCGTGTACCCGGAGAAGTTGGACGCCTTCGCCTCGCCTCGAGACCGTAACGGAGACTGACAGCAGCCAAATGCGGTCAAGGCTGAAGCCATCTTATGCGAAGTTTGGGCAATTGTCAGAGTCCAGCAGAGGAAACTTGCTCAAACAAACGCAGTGGTCCGTGCGCTGTGCCGCGTCCAATTGGCCAGGCGCTGATCGACCGGCCCAATATCCCACTTGGCCTGCCAAGCCTCCACATTTTCCCGCCTCAACCCCACGTTGTGGTAGCTGCCGGTTGTTCCATGATTCGAGCTTGGTGATGGGGCATCTGATATCACGGATTGAGCAGCAGCAGGACAGCAGCAAGAATAGCAATGGCAGTGTTTATGGTGATGCTTGTCGTAGCCTTGCAGAAACAGAGTTTAATGAGAACAAGAGACCAAGCGGTGCTCGAGCCGCACTCGGGACATGTCATGACACTCTCAGACACAACATCACATCCCATTGTCGTCCCAAACAACGCCTGCACTGTTTCACTGGCGCAGCGGGCTACATGAACTAATACCCCGTGTCCGATTTAGCCGCATCAAATGACACTTGCTCCGAGCTCATGTACAGTGCCTGGCAGACCCGGTCCCCCGGGCGCCCAGTCAAGTTACACCATCGCGTGCCGACCGTTCCATGCGGTTGCCTCTTACTTCATCTTGGCCTTCCCGCCTCCAGCTCCGCTCCCCAGCTACAAAAAGCCATTTATGCGCCCCGAAGGTTAATTCTCGCTCTCCCCGTGCTGATCACTCTTCTCGTTTGCATCATTAAAATCCTCCGTGGTCCCTGGACTGACTGACTGTCTTAACTCATTGCTCCTCCCACCTCTCCTCCTCGACATCAACACAGCTACAATGCGCGCCTCCACTCTTCTGTCTGCCGCCGCCCTCTGCGGTGTCTCCACTGCTCACTTCCTGCTCAAGTACCCCGACTCAATTGGCTTCGACGACGACAAGGAGGGCACCTCCCCTTGCGGCGGCTACACTGTGGACTTCAGCAAGGACAAGCTTGTCGACTTTCACGTCGGCGGCGATGCCATTGCCGTCCAATCCACCCACTCCCAGTCCAACTGGCTGATCCGAGTCACTACCGACGAGAATGCCAAGTCTGGCTGGGAGCAGGTCTTCCCCATCGTCCAGCAGAGCGGTCTCGGTGACTTTTGCGAGCCCAAGATCACCCTGAACTCGAGCTATGTTGGCAAGAAGGGCATCATTAACGTCGTCTGCAATGCTCCCGACGGCCTTCTGTACCAGGTTTGACCCCCCCTCAATTCACAACCCTTTTTTTCGCTGCCTTGAACCTATGACTAACGATTCTGTCCCCAGTGCATCGCCGCCAACTTCGTCAAGGGCACCGCCGACACCCCCAGCGCGTGCAAGAACGCGTCCTCAGTCAAGGCCTCCTTCACTGACGACAGCAAGCTCTCTGCTCTGGTCAGCGGCTCCTCCAGCTCCGACAGCAACAGCACCAAGACAGCAGACTCGACAAGCTCTTCTACCGGCTCTTCCGCTTCGTCCACCAGCAGCGACAGTGCCGCCCCAGCTCTCCAGGCCTGGTCCGTCACTGGCTTGGGTAACATCGTCACTGTGCTATCAATGGCCCTCGTTGGCGGTGCCATCATGGTTTAAGGCCGATTCAGTGGGTAGTTCTTGGGGAAAACTTGGATCAGTAATATATATATATAGTTATTTTTTAGCGAATCCATCACACCGCAGCTCAGATTGGCTGTTGGAATGTTCATGAACCCGTGTCTCCGACAACGCCATTCCGCCCGTCCAGCTCTCATCTGCTTTGCATTTCAGCGAGTAGCCGAGCATACTGACTTTACACGGACGGGAGATGTCTCTGGCAATGAATTGATACTCGCCAACTGACCATGGACGTGACAAGAGCGTCTTCACTGCGCCCGTCGGGCTCGGACCATGCCATGAGATGATCCGTCCACCGATTCAGCCCTAGATCCTCGCTCACCCATGTCCATATCCTCTAACTCTCTGCCTTTCTCCACCACGCACACCCCCCCAGACCCTGGAACCTGATACGCCGTCGACAACCATGGCGCTAACCTCGCCCAGCCATCTCGGCTGCTCACTAACATACCAGGCCCGTGAGGGGTAGCTCCAGCTCTCTCACCTTCGCCACGTCCACTCTCACCGAGCCAAGCTCACCGTTCCATCGCTGCGAGCCGTCCCGCGTCTTCTTGGGCTTGTCGTCTCAATTGAGCCCCCCCCTGCGACCGTGTACGGCTGTTGACTTCTTGCCAATGGTCTGAGTTTCTTCAATGGCCGGCTGACGACTTTTCCGTGGCTCTGCTGCTTCTCCGATCCTTCCAGCTCCATTGACCGCTGCCCTGAAACTTTTCCCTGGGTTGTTCGGGTACGCTTCCCAGTAATTGGATATTTTTGTTTGGGAGGACCCTATCTCCGTTTGCCATTGTTGAACTTCTCTGGGTAGGCTCCAACGCCACCACGACCCCACTAGCCACAGCATCTCCGATCTGTTGGTCGAGCTCTGCTCAGTTTTATATAAGAACGATTTCGTTCTAAATTTTTTGAAATCTTCAGTTTCTATCCACTCATATTCCTCGCTGCTGGTAGAACTTCAGCTTTCACCACTCACGATGGCTACCACTCAGTATGCCACTGGTCTCTCTGAAGACCAGCAAACCTTCACCATGGGTCATGAACCCCAAAAGCAATCCCTTTTTCGGTTAACCACCGACCTCTTTGCATCTTCTGACATGGTAATCATGTTCGTCTTGGCTGTTGTTTCTGTGCTCCTCTTCCTCGTCTATGCGGGCCGTAACAGCCTTCAAAAGTTGCTGCCCTGTTGGTTGAAGCCTTTTGCTCAGGAGAACCCAGTTCCTCTTAAGGCTCGGAGCTGGACCTTCTGGACTCTCTTCCTCGGTGTCATCTCTCTCGTCGGACTTTCCACCACAGTTACCGACATCATCCTTCACCCCCATCGTCTCATCTTCGCCGTTGAATGTGTTCCATGGCTTGTGGCAACCCTCATCACCGCATTTGACCGACCCAGAAAGACTCCTCGCCTGTTGATGCTTCACTACTTCTTGGTCTTTGCGGCAAACGTTTCCACCTATGCAGTCCACTTCCTCCAGCACAAGTTCATCCCCTCGGATCCCATGCACATTGCGCGGACCATTTCGGCCTTCCTTGCAATCCTCGCAATCGGGAACATGCCCATTCGCGACCCATCTTGGGACGGCAGCGCCATTGGAAACGCACGCATGGCACCAAGCAGCGACTTTAGAAGTCCAGAGGACAACCTGACCCTCTTCCAGTTCTGGACAATGTCGTGGGTCTATCCTCTTGCCAAAGCAGCTAAGAAACGAGAACTCCAAGTCGAAGATGTCTGGCAGTTGCCCTTTGAGTTCCAGCACACTCGTCTCTACATGGCATTCCGCGAACTCAAGGGCAAGCTTATCCCTTGTCTAGTCGAAGCAAACGGCCTGGACCTCTTCATCTCTACAACCCTTTCTATCGTCGAAAAGGTTTCCGAGGTGTCCAATATTCGGCTGACGAGCAAGCTCTACAATGCGCTAGACTCAGGCGAGCCCTCTGATGCTGCTCTCTGGTGTGTCGTCATGTTGGCAATCGATACCCTCCGTCAAATCGCCAAGACCTCGGCCGGCTGGTATGCCCGTAAGGCCTATGAGAGGAGCCGTGGAGAGACCTTCATCAGCTTGTTTGGGAAGCTTCTGACCAGAGCGGTGGCCGGGTCGGAATCTACAGAAAAGGACCCTAACGAGGCGCCCGCTTCGCCCGAGACCGCAACATCGTCCAACCGGATTTCTGGATTCTTTTCTCGCCTCTGCGGCCGCAACAAGACCAAGGCCCCTGTGAACGCTGATCAGTCCTCGTCAGCTTCCAACGCAAAGGTCATGAATCTGGTCCGCGGAGATACCTACGAGATTTCCCAGCGATTCTGGGAATTCTCAAAGGTCGTCTCCCAGCCCATCAAGGTCATCTTCACGGTCTACTATCTCATCGACATCATGGGATGGTCGTCCTGTCTTGGTTTTGGTCTCATGGTCCTGTTCCTCACCTTCAACTCGGTCCTCGTCCGCCAGCTGATCAAGCTGGAGCGCCAACGTGCCGGACACTCCGACCGCCGCGCCCAGGCGGTCGCGCACTTTGTTGAAGCCAGCCGACCCCTCAAGCTCAACGGCTGGACATCGTCCTGGAGCAACAGGATCATGAAGTTCCGTGACCTGGAGATGGCGAAGCGGCTCCAGATCTCCTTTGTCAGCGCCGCCATCTCCACGGTCAACGTCCTGGGTGGAGCCGTGTACCCTCTGGCAAGCATCTCCCTGTACACTCTGGTTCTCGGTCAAGGACTACCGAACGATGTCATCTGGCCGTCCCTCCAACTCTTCGGTCATTTGGAGACCAGTGTCAAGGAGGCGTTCGATCTCATCTCGGCTTACTGGAAGGCAACGATCCCCGTGGAACGTGTCAACAAGTACATGGCCGAGCCAGACCGAGATGAGGAGTCGTCCACCGGAGCCAGCAGGGACATTGAGTTTGCTGGCGCCTCGTTCTCCCGGCCTTCTTCGGATCACTTGGTTCTCCGAGACCTGACACTCAAGTTCACCACAGGTCTCACGGTCATCCGAGGCAAGGTCGGCTCCGGCAAGTCAAGCCTGCTCCTCGCCATGCTCAACGAGATGGAGCACCGGAGCGGTCACTTCACCCGACCGAACGAGCCAATCGCCTACGCCCAGCAGCTCCCGTGGCTCCAAAACAAGACCATCATGGAGAACATCATTTTCCATGAGAAGCCGGATGCCGCTCGGTACCAGCAGGTCATCCACGCCTGTGCTCTGGGTCAGGACTTGGCGACGCTCCACAAGGGGGACCAGACCAAGCTGGAGGAGGGAGGAATTGGACTTTCAGGAGGCCAGAAGGCGCGCGTTGCTCTTGCTCGGGCTGTTTACAGCCAATGCCGGATCCTGCTCCTGGACGACCCGCTTGCTGCCCTGGATCACGACACCGCCAGCACCATCGTCACGCGCTTCCTTCGGGGTCCTCTCGCCAAGGACCGGACAGTTGTGATGGTCACCCACCGCGATGACCTGGTCCTTCGTCACGCCGACCAGGTAATCGACATTGTCGACGGCCATGCCCATGTGCTTTCCGATGAGGAGCTGCAGGAAGAGCTTAGCCACCCTCTGCACTCTGACTCGAAGCATGACAACGCCCAGCAGAATGGAGCCGTCCAGGATGACCATCTGGCTGCCCCCTCGGAATCCAAGGAAGTGCCTGAGGAGCCATCTGAGACCGGTCAGATCCCTCTCTCCATCTACGTACGGTACATGGCTGCTGGTGGTTGGTATCTCTGGTTGTCTCTGGCTTTGTTCTACAGTCTGTCGCGCTACTGCGATATTGCTCGGGCAGGGCTTCTCGAAGCGTGGGGAAATGACTCTGCCAACACGTCTGAGATTCGGGCTAGCGGATACTGGGGTCTCCCTCACCCAAGCCAACATCCCAAGGCATGGCTCTACGTTCTCACTGGTCTATCTGGCGCCCAAATTGTCACTTACGCCATTGCCCAGATCCTCCTGGCCCGCATCAGTATCAACGCCGCCCGAAGCCTGTTCAAGATTGCCATCGACAAGGTCAGCAAGGCTTCGTTCCGGTACCATGATACCACTCCCACCGGCCAGCTGAAGAACCGCCTCATTGCCGACATGGGTATGGTTGATGGTGGAATCCTCTCGCCCCTCGAGTCGTTCGTCTACAACCTCATCGCTCTTGTGCTCAGTCTCATTGCCATCATGTCGCACCAGCCTGTCCTCGTCATCATCCTCATCTGCGTGGCATTGCTCTTTGTTTATTTCTTCAGGATCTACGTCCCAGTGTCGCGTTGCCTCCGTCGCATGGAAATGAGGTACCTGACCCCAATTTTCTCCAACATTGGTGTCATGCAAGACGGCCTCGTTACTATTCGCGCACTGCGGGTCGAGGGACACTTCCAGGATAAACATCTGAGCGCCGTTGATGACTTCCAGAAGCAGGATCACTTCTTTTGGGGCATGGCATTCTGGCTCGACTTTAGACTGGGCACTTCTTCAGCCTTCATGCGCACCGTGCTGATCCTCTTCATGGTGTGGCGTGGCACGCCTGCCAGCGCTATTGGTTTCGTCTTGACGCAGACAACCATTGCCATGAGTGCTGTGCAGGCGTTATGCGAGAAGTTTGCGGCTCTCCAGCTCGACGCCGTGTCACTGGAACGTGTCAACGCGCTGAACCGGATCCCCGAGGAACCTTCTGGTGATATCGAGCCCCCTGAGGACTGGCCCCGTCCCTGCGACAACATTCGGTTCGAGTCTATGTCGTTCCAGTACGCAGACAATCTTCCCTCAGTCCTGGACAACATCACCTTCGAAATCCCAGGAGGTTCTACATGCGCGGTCCTTGGTCGAACCGGCTCCGGAAAATCCACCATCGCCAATGCCCTGCTCGTCACCCAAGCCCCGTTTGCCGGAAAGGTGGTCATCGGTAGCATCGACCTCTCGGAGATCAACCGCACCACGCTGAGGAACCGGGTGACCTTCATTCAGCAGGACCCCACGCTCTTCCCAGGAACCCTCCGCGACAACATTGATCCTGAGGGCAGGTTTTCCGATGCCGAGTGCAGCAATGCCATCCACCGTGTCCTTGGCGAGGAATGGGGCCTCTACTCGCAGATTGATGCTGGAGGCAAGAATCTCAGCCAAGGTCAGCGGCAACTGGTCGGTATTGGGCGAGCTGTGTTGAGGCGCAGTGGACTGGTCATCCTGGACGAGGCAACTGCCTCGATCGATCGCGGTACGGCAGCTCGGGTACAGAGGATCCTCCGAGAGGAGCTGTCGAAGAGCACGGTCATTACCATCGCGCATCGACTCGAGGCAGTGGAGGATGCCAACTGGTGCTTGAGGCTGGACCAGGGCAAGGTCGTCGAATGCGGCCCGGCGCAGGATCTTGCGACTCCGAGCTCGGAGTCGCAGGATGAAAATTAGTAGATGTTTCCGGCATTGGTGCCACGCGCTCGAAAATCTCGGGCCCCTCATTTTGATTCGAAAATTGCATTGTTGATAGAAGCAGACAGTTTGTTTTTGGTTTTTGTTTCTTGGGATGGATGGGTAAGCAAGCTGCCAAGAGTTGCAGATGCTTTACCTCCTAGTTCTGTATTTAGAAAAGTTGCAAAAATATGATGCGAATCATTACTTTAAGCCAAGTCCAATCACCTCCAATTCCTTTGTGTTTGATATTCAGTCTTCAGCGCGCAACGTCTGTGCTGATTCTTTTGCCCATATTTGCCACAAATGACTGTTCTCCCAGGAATTCTGCGTAGTCTTTTTTATCCATAATTCACTTATTGCACTTTTTCTAATTCAGTCATGTATAAAATGGCTTTTTTTTTCTAATCATTGATTTGTGCCAAATTCACTTCAATGATTCGGCAGGTTTTTAGCCAGCACTACTGCAAATCTTATTCACCAAATATCTCCATTCACTGCCATTGTCCGTTTCTATTTCAATCATATTTACTGGGTTTTAATGTTCACAAGAGTGGTTTTCTTATATATACAGCTTTTAGAGCCGCAATAATTCGGACAACCCTCTCCCCCGTCATTTCTAAGAGCACATCTAAGACGGCATCACGCCAAGACGAAACCCATATCAAAGAATAACGAGTCTGAACGATTTAAAAATGCCAACATTTTACGATGGGAACGGTCGGCGCGTGCACATCTCCAATAACCACTTTGGGGGGGAATCAAGGATGATGGTTGGTAACGTCAACGGTCCGGACGCGGTGGAATTCTCGAAGCACTTTTGGGGTAACGGCCCCTTACCCAAAGACTATAAATGGCCTAAAGGTGTTCACATCTTCACATCTGGAAAGAATGGAGAAGCTATAAGACTTGATCAGAATGAAGAAGATGAGAACGAGGAGGGCAAGAAAGAAAAGCCGGCGGATTCAAACCAGAAGCTGAAAACCTCCAAGGAAGAGCCGGAGAGCTTGGATGAGGAGCTATCTAGCTCAAGCGAGGGTTCGAATACCCCAACCGAGGAACCAAAGGATTCCAAGGAGACGCTTGACAGTGCGTTCGAAATGCTACAGCGTTCAAAGGAAAGCCTGCTGCGCAATTCAGATGCGGAATTGAAGAGCTCAACCGAAAATCTGAAGGAGTTGAACGAACAGCTGCGGGGTGCGAACGAAGACTTGCAGCAAGCCCTCCAAGACCTTAACGATGCCAACCAAGAACTGTTGGTGGCGAATGAGAATATATTCAGTCAAAACGCAGAGCTTTACGCTCGCAACACTAAAATCGACATTGAGAAAATGAAGCTGAAGCACGAAAACCGGCAGCACACGATTAAAAAAAGGTCACTTCTTGCGGCACTCTTCGGATTTCAGGGCTCAACCTAGTCGTCGGGTTATTCACAATGTCGTTCTTTCTAAGCAGTTGCTGATAGGGGACAAGTCACCAAGGGCTAGCACCTATGGTTCAGCTATAGATTGAAGTTCAATATTCAAGAAGAAATTTTCTTGTTTCTAAATAATTGGCTATCAGATTCCTCTCTCCCGTGAATCATTCTTAACCGATCCCAATTCACGCAAATCTAACTGTAAAGCAAGCCACCCTGTAGCTCCTTTCAACCGAACATCTTGTCCAGGACTTTTTCAAATTTGCTCCTAAAGTATTCAATTAGTTCTATAAAATCGTAGGCATGAATTTCGGACTCACGAAGGTGGCTGGGGCACATAGTTCTGCTCGTATTCTTCCAACAAGTCAAGGTCTTGGCGGAGGTCCACATCTTCAGGCTTGATGATTTTGGTTTTATGGATCAATTTCCACCCGACGTAAAGCAAAGGACAGACCCCAATCATTGTATATCTGTTCCAAGTTAGTAAAAGTTCAGTGTCAGTGGTTGAGCCCAGCTTACGAGAAAAGGAAGTCTGGCACATTCCAATAGCCGTCCAAGGGTAAGAATACTGTGTATCCTCCTACAAAGGCCATTATAAAAGTGCCAATCAGTCCGTACCATGCTGCGTATGGCATGAACAATGCTTTGTATGGAAGGGTATCGCGGCTAATTCCCTGCGCCTTGAGCGCTCGGTAGAAACACAGATATGTGACAGCCATGCAGCAAAAGTTGATGAGCTGAGAGGC
Organism: Calonectria naviculata; assembly: GCA_003031705.1. NCBI lineage: Eukaryota > Fungi > Ascomycota > Sordariomycetes > Hypocreales > Nectriaceae > Calonectria > Calonectria naviculata. The sequence goes on along the minus strand of NAGG01000123.1, from coordinate 24,787 downwards.
CGTCACAAGCGACACAAACCATTCTAGGACAACGGCAGTGTTTTCGCCAAGCTGGAGGAAGGACAACAACGCAATTAGGAGAACCACAAAGACGCAGTAGATTGGAACTCCTTTCCGGGTGCAAACGGTGAAAAACTTGGGGGCCTTGCCTTCCAATGCTAGGCCGTAGAGCGATCTAGATGCACAATAAACGTAAGAGTTCCCAGCGGAAAATGCAGCCGTCAATACCATGGCATTAACGATGTGTGGGAGCACCGGAATGCCAAGTCGGTTCATCGCGACGACGTAAGGTGAAGCTGCAGCACCTGGCTCGGCGTTCTTGAAGGCAGCCGTCATCTCTGCGTCATTAAAAGGGACCAGAATACCCACGCAGAGAGACCCGAGGACGAAGAATGCTGTCAAGCGGTAAAACACCGCATTAAATGCCCGAGGCATGACGAAACGAGGATTCTCGGCTTCTCCAGCAGCCATGGAGACGTAGTCGGGTCCCGCAATGGTGAAGGATGCCTGGATCAGACATTGCAGAAACCCGAGGAACTTGCCAAGATTACCTGTATAGTAAAGCTCGGCCAAAGCTCCCGGATTCTTCCAGTATCTGAACCCAAAAGTATCATGCTGTGGATTTCCACCCACCATGACCACGAAGGTGAAGAAAATCAACCCGACAATCAAGAGCACCTTTCCTAACGCAGCCCAGAACTCAGATTCACCGTACCATTTCACAGCGAGGACGTTTATCAGGCCGTAAAGAATAATGATTATGGCAATGATTGCTCCGGTGGGCACGACGTCGCTCCAGAAGTGAATGATGAGGTTGCAGGCTGTGACCTCAAACGGAACCAAGGCAGCCTCGAAAACGAAAAAATTCCAGCCGGCAGCAAATCCAAAAGCCTCGTCGACGTAGCGTCCCGCAAAGCGAATAAAGGGAGACGAAATGGGCAAATACGTCACCATCTCGGCCATGCACAGGGTGATGGCGAGAATAAAACTGCACCAGATTGTAAACGCCAAGAACAGGCTCAGCGGCCCACCATTCATCAATCCCTTCCCAATCTGGACCTATTAAGCAGAAACAAAAGCGGTGGTGAGCAAATGTAGCATTAAGCACGGGGGGGAGGCCAGCCATCCATCTTTAGAGCCAATTACGCACATAGAGGGCGGTGCCGATGGTGCCACCAATGCCGATAAGCTGAATGTGACGGGACTTGAGCTTTCGCTGAGTGTGATCTTTCCTCTGCGACTGAGAAAAGGACGCGCGTAAGTTTTCGCCTGGAGAAGGGATTGACTGAGCGCCAATGTCGGTTTCACCGCCCGCCTTCTCCTTGTCGGACGCGTAGGGCGGGGGATTTGTGATGCTGCTTGGAGCCATGGTTCCAATTGAGTCGTAACCGGTGGGAAAATCCACTAAGCTTCGCACAAGACGAAAAAGCGAGCTTGATGACGACTCAGCGGATTGACTGAATAAAAAGATAGAAAAATTGAACAATGGCTTCCATCAAATAATGGGCAAGGCTGGTGGTTCTGTGCGCATGTGTCGACTCGTCTTTCCTAGCCTGGCGGGGTTTTCGAAACAATGTCTCTGTGCAGCTTTCAGGCGCAACACCCAAACGAGAAGCAGCCAAGACGCAGATGCAAAAAGCCAAGAGATCAGAATTTGATCCGAGGCATCGGGTCGTCGGCGGCCATTTAAAGGGAGGCGGGAGCGGGCCAGTCCCAACTCTACGGCGACCTCACAGACGACCACACAGACGACCACACAGACGACCACACAGACGACGCAGGGATTAACATGTGGCTACGCAGCACGCAGGGAAAACCTTCATCATGGCGGAGCTGAGCTTCCTGATGCGGTGCAGACGGCGACAATCAGCAGAGGCAAGGGTTGCGCTGCGTGCAAGCCAATTGGACGCTCCCGCTATCGGTCTGACCATGTCGTCGTCGTCCAGCGTCTTGGCTCGCGGTCTGGACTGGGGGACCTGACATGAGGAACAGGCCAACGGCGATAACGAGCGAATCCACCTTTGGGGCGTGTGGCGGGCGCGGACGTGTCGATCACTCCCCGCACTGAAAATAAGCTATGTCGATACAGGGAGGGGAGGTGGTTGATAGCTGCTGTGGAAGATCAGGTTTTTTTCCAAGATGTATTACCTCGTAGCAATTGATACAGCCCTCTTATAAATCATCTCAGTGCCACAGACAACGAAGAGTACGCAAACCAGGAAACATCAAGTCTAGCAGCAGGTGGAAGCTAGTGCGGGGTACTTGGTCCTGTTCGCCATCGTAGCGGGGATACCCTAGACAGGCGGGCATGGTCCTGGGCTCAGATACTTTGGCCCACACAAAACATTTCAGAACAAAAGACCATCTACCGTCTTAATAATAGCAATTGACTGTAAGCTAAAGAGATCCTTCTTCTTCTTCTTTCTAAATTGTAATATCCAACTATACAAAGTTGCAAATTGCTTGACCTAAAATTTTATATACTCCATCCAGCTTAGCCATAGAGAAATGCAATGGATTCTCGTAATGACGTAAATCCCAAGCGATCAATAACACGCAGAATCTTACTCAATACGTCCATCAGAGGTTCCCTAAACCTCTCCATTGCATACCTCCATCTGGGGTGGTCATGCCTCACCCATGTCTATCGAGCTTCCAAGGCCTGTTATATGGCTGCCTAAATGGGATCCCAGTGCGTTACATAGTCGACCATGTCCGGTGTGTCTGAGATTCTAACGGGATGCCCGTGATAGGCGACATGGCGGGAGTGCCTAACGGCATTTGGGAGAGGTTTTTACCGAATTGAATAAGCTTAATGTGCTGAGCTACATTTGAAGCACAAATGATGACAGCATCAATAGTGAAGAAGAATGCACGTTGCAAGGCGGGGCGTCGGAGAGTATTACAGGGGGTGTGGTTCGGTCAATTAACCACATGGGTCAACGTTTGCGGGAGGCCAAGTGTTTGGGGCTAGATCTGTGGTTAGCTCACACTTTAGGCTGAAACACATCAAAAAATCATCACAGGGGGAGGGATTTTGCGAATGAAGAGTTTTCAAGGCCAATTCAACAGTCAATCGTTGAAAGGGCTGGACAACTGTCAGAAAAGTGTTGAGCGTGATGCTTTGGATATCCTTCGGATGTCTTGTAGTTATGCGGCAACACGGTGTTTCACCTCCTGAACCATTTGGTTGAACCGCAATGCAGGGTTGACATGTTTCAACCCTCTTATCTTTCCACCACCCTTGCTTTTTAATGTGGGTTGAATAAATAGTAAGACATATTCCATGCACGTGAAATAGAGACCTCGTACAGTGGCCCCGGGCTCTTGTTCTCGAGACGCCGCGCGGTTGCTGGAATAGGGCTGTTGCCGACCTCTATCTGACGGAGTCCAACAAACGGGTTCACCGCAATAAGGAGGACGTAACTACGACCTCGCTTCGCTATCAATTGTTTTATAATGCCTCGCGTCGTTCGGAATCAATAGAGGCAAGCCATGGCGGGTCTCGGTCAATGGGGTAACCGAGCACGTGTCAGCCGGCTTCAGCCCTGGAGGCTTTCCAGCTCCACTGACCCGTCCAATTTATGTGTCAAGGCTTCAGCGCTGTTGGAATTTTGGGTGTCGGCAAACGGCCGAGTCATAGTCAGGTATGGACATGCGTTGGATGCGACAGCAGATGGGGGATCTGATGTCATCACAAGACCAAGGTATTTGTTGGGGTTGATGAATGGTATTATAGTCCTGGTTAGCAAGTATTCAAGGTTTCTATTTGAGGTTTTCATCGTAAATGTGTACAATAAATTTCCTTTAGCAAAACTTACCCTGGGAACGGTTTGTCCAAGTTAGTAAGATCTCCCCATTTGAGGTGAGCTAAGACGTCCGTTTTCGTCAAGGCGCCCCTGAATCCCCAGAGCCGCAGGCACAAAATATGTCGCCATTCTATTAAAAGGGACTAAGCAGATCTAGATAATTGTAGATTCCAATAGCTTTAGGAGCAAAGACCGTTAAACATTTAGAATGCGTAGTAGGCAGTCTAGCAGAGAACTGGCACAGGTGGAATAACATTAGACGTTCCGACTAACAATGGGACCCGCTGGCTAAGCTTAAGTCGGCCAATAGCCAAACAACATCTTTCATCTAAATGCAAACCATCGAAACCGATCTAGGTAGCTAGATTATGCTGCTTCAGGCTAGATGCGGATCGAGGCCGACTCCGAGTCTCGACCTCAACTCTATCCCACTAAGGTCGCTCGTTCGATCACGAGTCATTAGTTAATCAAAGGGTTAGTGAAGTAAGGAGACAGTTCTTGGTGTGTTAAAGATAATCAGAGTCCTTTCCGTCTAAGATGCTGTGAACTGTCATCCACCAACTACACCACTGTCGTTTCCGCCATGTTCTCCCCGGGCTCCCCACGCCTGTGGCTCGGGTTGCTTCAAGCATTATTGTTTATTCAAGCTGCAGTCTGTGATCCCGTGCAAGTTTCCAGTTCAGCCAACACTGTCAATCTAGCTGGAAGGAAGTTGCCTGCTGTCAAGGTCGTCGTTGCCGACAACGAAATTCCCGGAGTTGCCCGTGCCGCAGCAGATCTCGCTCTCGATTTCGGACGAACGATTGGCGTCAATGGAACCGTACTTGGCCCCAAGAGTTCTATGCCAAAGGATGGTGGTTACTTTATCATCGCCGGAACGATTGGAAGCTCCACACTCATCGACAGTCTCGTGAGCCAAGGCAAGCTCAACGTTGCTAGCATCAAGGGTAAATGGGAGTCCTACGTACAGCAAGTCATTCAAAATCCCATTGCAGGAGTCTCTTCGGCTCTTGTCATCGCTGGTAGCGACAAGCGTGGCGCTATCTACGGTATCTACGATGTTTCCGAAGCGATCGGTGTTTCTCCCTGGTATTATTTTGCCGATTCTCCACCAAGACAACGCGACATCCTCTACATTGATCCGACCCAGAAGAAGGTTCAAGGGCCACCATCTGTCAAATACCGTGGCATCTTCATCAATGACGAGTGGGAGCTTATTGCATGGTCAAAGGGCAGATTCCCCCAAAGCCCTCGAGGCACTTACCTCACAAGCCAATTCTACGTCCTTGTCTTTGAGCTCATCCTTCGTTCCAAGGCCAACTATCTCTGGCCAGGAATGAAGAACGGCGAGGCCTTCTATATTGATGATGTCAAAAATGGCCAATTGGCCGACATGTACGGCGTCATCATGGGCACAAGTCATCATGAGCCCATGGCACGAGCATACGACGAGCAGGTGAAATATCTTAGCGGGCCTTGGGACTGGGGTCAAAACAAAGCCAACGTTACCGAATTTATGAGGCAAGGTGCGGTGAGGTCTAAGGACTGGGAGACCATGTACACCATGGCCATGCGAGGCCCAGGCGAAGATAGCGCCTCCACCACTCTCACTGCGCCACAGATCCAAGATATTATTCAGACACAACAAGGACTGCTCACAGACACGCTTGGGAAAGATGTAAAGGATATTATGCAATTGTGGGCACTATACAAGGTTCGCACATCCCCTTTAATCATCTGCCTCGAGGTAGACAACTAATGTTTTTGAATAGGAGGTTGGCAAGTACTGGGAGGCTGGAATGAACGTCTCTGAACATGTCACCATGCTGTGGACAGACGACAACTTCGGCAATCTACAGCGCGTACCATTCCCCAATGAAACCTACCGGGCTGGCGGTGCTGGCGTCTACTATCATTTTGGCTATGTAGGATTCCCCAGAACGTACGAATGGATCAACCCAATCCAGTTGGTCAAGACGTGGGAACAGATGCAACTTGCGTACCAAAAGCAGGCCAGAAGAATTTGGATTTGCAACGTCCAAGACATCAAAGGTTTTGTAAGTTGCCTCAAACAACCCCCTTGGCAGATCTGTCCAATTTGACTAACAACCCCGATAAAGGAGCTTCCGATGTCGCATTTCCTCGATATGGCCTACGACATGAACAAGCACAAGACTGTCGACAGCACGACTGGCTTCCTCCAGCGTTGGGCCTCGAGAGAGTTCAATTCTCAGGTGGCAAATGAAGTGGCAGACATCTTCAACAACTACGGCAGACTGATTGCCCGGAGAAAGTACGAAGAGGTGAACCTCCAACCTTTCGTCTGGAGTACCATAAACTATGACGAGGCTACACGCGTCCTGGCTGAGTGGGAGAGCCTTGTCACGCGGGTTGACAACTTGTACAACAACTTCGGCCCCAACACCAAAGTCGCCTGGTTTGAATACGGAGTCTATCATATCAAGGCCGGCAAGGCCGTCATGGAGGTCTACATCAAGACGGAACTGGCGAAGCTCTACAAGAACCAGCAGAGGACCAGCGCAAACCTCCTCTCAGCGCAGGCTGCCACCGCATTCAACAATGATGCGGCACTGACTGCGCAATACCACTCCCTAAGGAACAACAAATGGAACAGGGTCATGGGACACCCTCACATTGGCTACAGCGGATGGCTTGCCCCCTCCAAGAACCTCATGCCCGACCTGTTCTTTGTCAGCGATGCCGACGCCCCCAAGGGTGGAATGATGGGAGTTGCAGTCCAGGGTTCCAATACTTCATCGACACAGGCTACAGGACCCATTGCCATGCTTTCCATGGACCCGTACATGCCCCCTCTGGAGCAACGGTACTTGGACGTTTTTGCAACCAACAATGGCACCTTTTCGTACCAGATCAAGGCGAATGTATCATACGTCTCCATCACCAACGCAAATGGAACATTGACGGCACCAGGCAGTGGATCGGACGCTCGCGCGGTCATCACAGTCAACTGGGCTCAGGCGCCTCTGGGTCTGAGCTGGGTCAAGATGGACGTGACTCGCACCGACACATCCAGCAGCAGCGATTCGGCCACAGTTCTGCTTCCCCTCAACAAGACCAGCGTGCCATCGGATTTCTCTGGCTTTGTGGAGTCCAACGGTGTCGTGTCCATGGAGGCGGAGCACTACTCGCAGGTTGATACCAAGAATGGTGTCTCGTACACAAAGATTCCATTCTTTGGCAGAACTCTCTCAGCCATCAAGCTCTGGCCCGTCACGGCCCCCTCGCAGTCACTTTCGCAGGGCCCCAAAGTCCAGTACAACTTCATCACCTTCGATGACGCCCCGAACGCCCACCTCACTATCCGGCTCGCGGCATCTCTGGACCACGATCCCACAAGGCCACTGACCTTGGGTTGGTCTCTGGATGGTGGCCAGATGGTGAAGCGACGCGTCTTCTCCTACTACCAGGCAGGAACTCTGCCAGTTGGGTGGACCGCAGCAGTCATCGAGAATGGCTGGAATATCTACTACGACATGCCAGTCAGCAAAGGCCGCCACACCCTGAAGTTGGCATTGCTGGAGCCGGGCGTCGTAGTGGAAAAGATCATTTTCGATCTAGGAGGAGCGAGACCCTGCGGATTGGGCCCCCCTGAGAGCGCATTCGTCAATGCTACTATTTCAAAGCGGCACCTCAATTCACACGCTCACCACCACCACCACTAGGTGAGCCGACCGGTCTTGGTGTTTATGGGTTTGTTCTCAGCCCACTCCAATCCATCTTGATTAAGCTTTCCGACTTTGGGTCTTTTGCAATAATAATAGCAATCACTATGATTGCTGGATTGCTTCACTGTACATATTTTTACTTTGTAATTAATTCGACCTCATTTCTACAAATGATTCGCAAGACTCATCTCGAGAAGAAAGCTAAAGAATCAAAAAATACAAATGTCATATTATCGTATCTGAGTGTCTCCGTAACGTGTACTAATAACAGGCAAGCATTCAAATTCCCCACTCGACGCCACATATAATAACACACAACCAAAGGCATGAGCCCAGCCCAATGGTGCCCTACGAGCCAATGTCTTGACCCGTTATATCCTTGCATGTCACATACTGCCGGCACATGCCTTCCTTCCTTGCCGTCCTATATGGGTAGGTCTCGCCGTTTCTATGGCCTTTAACCCGTGCTGTAATCACAAGAAACGGCTACACAAGCCCTTCATAGCTACCATCCAATCCCCATCAGGCACGCCATCAGATATCCCCATTTGGGATTCCCACTGCCAACCCTCTCTTCCTGTTGCCTTGGTCATTTTATCTCGCCTTCAACATGCAGCATCAAAGGATCGTCATATCAACTTGGGTATCGTCTAAAAGAGTGTTTCTTCTCCCACTTCAGCCTCCCCGTCAGTTCACAGTTCATCTTTCTTGGGCTGAACCTTTTCTTTCACAGCCGACGTCGCCTGGCTAGCTGCGTTCGCGAAGCTCTCAACACTAGCAGCCGCCGTGGCATACGCTGCCTGCAATCTTGAAAATACGCTCTGCGTAAATGAGGGCTCCTTTCCCTTAACAAGCTCTGAAACGAGTTGGTTCACTTCGTTATACTGCTTCGACGCCTTGTCCGATGAAGAACTAGCGGATTTGGCCTTGTCGGTGGCTGCGGCGGCATATGAGCTAACGTCGCTAAAGATGTGCTCATACCAAGCAATCTGCGCCGTCGTGGTTGGCTGGCCATAAACTTGGGCGCTAATTTCCGCAATTGCCTTGTTCCAATTGTCAGCAACGGCAAGCCCAGCATTTGAAATCTGCTCGTTGGCTGAGTCGACAACAGAAGACACAGCATCGTCCACAGCTCGGGCGGCAGAGGCCACGCTATCTCCTGCAGCATGGATTGCGGAAGCAGCTGATTCACGGGCCACGGATGCCATAGAGGAGGCGGTCCCAGCAAAGTTGGTGGGCGTAGGTGTGGGTGTGGGCGTGGCAGTCAGAGATGAAAGCGCAGATGAGGCACCGGCAATGAAGCTGTTGTATCGGTCTTGGGCGATTCCTAGACCAGCATAGTAGTTAAACTTGGCCTGCTCGTAGTACTTCTCCATGGCAGATGATGGGGTTGGTGTTGCTGTAGCAAGGCCAAGAGCAATCCTGGCACTCTGGTATTGAACCTCGGCCCAAAGCCGTCCTTCATTAAGCCGTTGGGCGGCAATAGACTCGACACGGCCCCAATCCACCAAAGCTGGTGTTGTGGTAGCCGCAGGCGTATCCTTGACGCCAGTAGCTGCGCTGACAGCGCTGCTGAACTTTTCGCCGGCCGCCGAGACAGCATTCTGATAAGCAGCTGAGACGGAGGAGAGAAGCTGCCCATGAACCGGTTTGGGGGTTCCATAAATTTGGGCAGATACAACGGAAAGCGCGCTGGAATATTGCTCTGATGCGCGGGAGACGGCGGTAGAATAGGCTGACTGAGCCGCGTTGGTTGCCTTGGCAAAAACGTCCTCTTCGTCATGTTCATCGTAATCTTCAAGAACGGGCTGCCTGTTGGGAACCTCCTGGGCAGCAGCGCCAAACATTACAGGCTTGACAGGCTGGTCGTCGGAGAGAGGAGCCTGGTCGGGCTGCTGGAAATATTCCTCCTCGATTTCTGCTTCGATGGGCTCGTCCTTGGCGACGGGTGCAGACTCTTGACTCTCGTTACTGATAAAGCTGTAAGAGTCAGCCACCAATGCCTCGGTTGATTCAGAAGCAAGGAATTGCGTCGACGTCGAGTCTTCGGGTACGGAAGGCTCTGGAATCTTGTCAGAAGACTCTTCAACACTGCTTTCAACAGGTTCGGGAGCTGCAGATGATGACTCTCCCGCAGGCTCTACGATCTCTTCAACAAGGCTACCAGGGGTATCCTCACCGTCAGTGACAACTTCAGAAGTCTCGGCATCCTCTTCTGCGACAGATTCCGGGATGGGCGCGTCAGAAACTGATGAAGTAGCTTCCTGGAGGGGCTCTCCAACTAAGATGTCAAAATCTTCAAAACCGGTGTCGGATTGCGTAGCAGCCGTGGTGGGAGCTGCACTGTCTTCTGTAGAGATATCATCAGAGGGGCTAATGGTCTCGGTAATGTCGGAGAGAAGCTGGTCAATAGCGGGTTCCTCCGATGTGCCGGGCTCCGTCTCAGTAAACTGGGCTGCCTCTGCTGCCTCGGCAGCGAGCTTCATATCCTCGCTGTCAAAGTTATCGGTTGCGTCTCTGGCAGTAATCTTCCAGCGAGCAACCTCCTTAAGTCGAGCCAGCTCCTTGGCTGCGGCAGACGCAGCCTCCATACCCTCATCTTCTACTTGCGCCGAAGCATCTTGTGCCTTGATAAGAGATGGGTGAGTGACAATGAGCTGCTTAAGCTGTTCAGTCCATTCGCTGAGGGTGGCCTTCAGCTCGTGGTACTTGGCCCAGTCTTTGTATGTAACACCATCAGTCCAGGCCCACCTCATTCCAATGTGCTGCAGGGCGAGATTTCTAGTCTCGTCCAGGATCTGGAAGTGAATGTCTGCAACAGCAATGACAGTGTTCTGCAGCTCCTTGTCGTAGACTTCACGCCACTGCCTGATCGCCTGGGCTCGCTTCTTAATAGCCATTCCAGCGGATCGAACAGCATCAATAACTTGTCCTTGCACACTATCAGGTCTCTCATCTGCGACTTCAACGAGAGATGAGATTTTAGATTTGAGTTCCTGAAGCTCCAGCTCAATGGTTGACTGGAGCTGTTCAAAGAGCTGTTTGCCAGTGACCCTGGCATTCTGTTCAATCATTCGCTGTGCGATTTCATCTACTCTGTCCTCCAAATCAGTAGCACCATCATCAGCCTGAGCAGCAAACTTGTTTTGCCAAGTTAGAAGATCCTGAGATACCATCTCACGAGCTTTTCTGCGCTTTTCGGTTTCATTCTCAGTTGCCTCGGGTGGCTGTACAGGGACCATATATTGGTCCGCATAGCCACCAGATTCACCCTCAGGCTTGGCTTTGGAGCTGACCGTAGGTTCGGCACTCTGGCTAGCCGTAGTCTGTGTAGATGTAGGCTGTGATGAGGATGTGCTCTGGGGAGTAGGCTTAATGAATGATGAAGGGGTAGCCTCTCTGATAGAACTATGGAGAAAATGTTAACAAAAAAATATGGGTTGGTTTTTGAGTAGTAAAGCTGACATACCCTGAGGAGTTCTCGCTTGAGCTCTTTACCCTGTTTCGCACCTTGAAGCGTCCTAGCCGCTCTCCAATTCGAACCAGTTGAGGTTCCACATTCTCCCTATAGACGACACGCAGATGAGGCCAGACCTTGGCGTCGAGGAAGGCGTCCGTCTTGCCCCAAACCCACGAAGCAGTGGGGAGTGCAGTGTTGGTGGTAAAGTCAGACGCCACGTCGTAGCCTTGGATCGCGTAGGGTTGGACAAATTCGTAGCCTGGCACGATATATTCGTAGTAGACTTGGAGCGCATTGGTGCGAGCAATCTCGTAATACGGGCCAACAGTGGTCGTCGCCTGCGTAACGTAGGGAGCTACCGAGTCATCATACTTCTTCTGGGCGAGGTCTTGGTACTTGGCCAGCTGGGGCTGTCCATTCTTTTGCCACTGAGCCCAGGCGTGCTCCTGTGCCTTCTCCACCCAGGGAGCTCCATACTGGATGGCATATGTGCGGGCGGGTTGCCAAACCCTATCATCGACGAGTTCATAGTACGGACGAGCCACCTCAACGTAAGGTGCAGCGTATTCGTCGTAGTAGGGTTCAAGATGGGGTGAGACGGCGTTCTTGACCTGGAAATAGGGTTTGCAGATAAAAGGTGTGTTTTCGTCGCACTTCTCGAGGGATGCGGGGCATCGGAACAGAATAGTGAGGATGGCGGCCCAGGTCGAGAGTCTAGATGGCACTCATATGTCAGTCGGTGAGAATCAAAAAACGCGACATGGATGCAAGCAGCAGTGGTGTTCCATGCAGACACCACAGCGCAGCCATGCCAGAATCAAAAATCAACGAACCTCGCTATAACGCTCAGCGTCCACAGCAAGAAGCCTGAGCGTCTTCTTCTATTCCTTCTGCGGCCAATAGGCTGGCCATTTGCCTTGCCGTTGATGTGGGCGTTGCCGTTGGCAGCCATCACGCCGGCAGACTCGGCCATGGTGGGCTTGTCCGATAATAAGAGCTATCTGCGGCTGTCAGCAGCTCGTCGCGCGGCGGAGCGAATCGAGGCCAGCTGGTGGAAGGTCAGTCGCGAGTCGGCAACAAATAAGCCACGGCGGCGGATGAAGGTGAAGCGTATCGCAACAAACCTAGGAGTAGTGCAGAGGGAAAGAGCTCTGGCGTTGACGAGGTTGCGACGTGAAGGTGTGATTTTTTGTCGGGACGGGAGCTACTTGCCTAGGGGCGTGTTCTACAGGGGTGTGGTGACGGTCATGAACCCTCGGGGTTTTCTTGCGACGCGACCCGAGACGAGGGCGAGACGTTGAGTGGGCGGGGGAAAGTCTACATATAATATGAACGGGGCGAGAGCCAGGAAGCAGAAGAGAGAGGCAGCGATAAGACAATCGTCAACGGAGCTCGACGGGAAAGCAGACCGGCACAAACATGACGAACCAGCATGCAAAATGCCTTGATCTCGACTGCTCCTAGCTTGGCCTGTGTCTTGGACCACCTGCTCGCGGTGCGATTCCAGCGGCCCTCACTGGCCGTGGATCAGTTTTGAGTGGTCCCGGCGATGTGCAGTGGTGTCATCCACAGCCCCCACTGCAGCCAAGGTTGCAGTTAGTTAGGGCCGCCATTCACGCTTCCGCAACCTGTGTGTACGCGGCCGGCGACCGAGGCATGCAGACGTCATCGAGAACGGTCCGGGTTGTTTTCCCAACACTGCAGTTGCATGTAGCTGAATGATATGCAACATCCAATGCCATGTCTGGCAACCCAACGAATCCGATACCCTTGCATCTTGCGATCTGGATGGATGGACGATTGTTTGATTCAAGGGGCAAAAGCCAGTTCGGTCCAGACGTTCTACGTCACCAGTCCGTTCGATGGAGGAGGGGTGTGATACCATACCGGCTCGCTTCGCCATCATCAAACCGCAGCTAGCAAGCACCGATGGGCAAGTGCCCGTCTGGATGGAAACGTTGTGCCATTTGTTTCATGGAGGCCGGGAACAAGCCCCGGTCTCATTTTCCCTGCGACGCAAAACCAGACTTTCGCTAACAAAACCCAAAGGCAACATCACATCTACGGATTCCATTCCAGCCGAGGTAGAGCCACGGTTTGTTTCCTGTGTTTGGAAGGGTACAGCTATTTTAGTAAGGAAATGGGGACCGTGGGCTCAAATGACTACTCAACTTGTGCCAATTCATAGCCGAACAGTCGCCAAATCTTCCACGATGGCTCCCATGTGATGGCCAGGCGGGGGGACAGAGCACATGGCACATGTCACTCCCAACAGAAGTACTGAAAATGAAGATATTAAACAGAACAGAATAAATGGCGATGATAGATAAGTATATCTGATCCAAAATCACAGCTTTTTTTTTTTTTTTTAACTTTGTGCTTGTCTTTTTATTTTATCATCACTTTGCCTCTCTATTGACTGGCTTCTATGATTGTGTACCTTGTTTTGAATTGCTGAATGGCTTTCGGCCATGACATCAGCCCGTGCACGCACGCACTGTAGATCTGACACGTGAGAGGCGCTTAAGAGAACAATGGCAATGATCGGATCATTACATGTTCCGCTCTGGTGATGGGCGAACACCTTCGTCACATAGTTGGGGTAATTCGTAATTAGCCCAGCCCAAGACATTTGTTCTGAGCCCGCCGTGTTCAGCGGACTTGGGAATTTAACCTTCACAGTGGCACGGTCCAATGACACCCCTTCCGTTCAAAACCCCAACGAACCCACTCTTCCAGAACCCGCCAACCAAATTCTGCCCGCCACTTGGCAGTTGACCGTGAACCAACTCCGCAGCGTGGGGACGAGTGGCTGCGCGCCCAGTTACCAACCTAGTGGCGGTGGCTTTCTCTCTTGTGAATTCCACGTCTCAACTCAACACCACCGCAAGCCAACGGCCGTCCCGAACTCGGTCGCCATCACCTCTCATCACGATTTGCGCGACACTCCTCCCTACGACCGCCCCCGGATACACTCCCAACCAACCCCGATTTCTCTGCCGTCGCTCCACTTACGCCCCCGGCAAATCGCACGCATCGGCATATCTGTCTTAGCTTGCCTTTCCGAATCTGGGCCACTGTCTCGATTGATGAGCACCGACACCGTTGACCCCCCATCCCGCGCATGACCTTGCTCACCACCTCTCCCCAATAAGCCCCTCGTGGGCACGGTCGACTTCTTCTTGAATCGCCATCGCCATCACCGCAGTCATGGAAGACCCGACCCTAGGCCCCAAGCTCAAGGGCCTCCATCGAGCCGGTACCAAATCCGACGACCCCTTCCAGCCTCAAGATGCAGCCCCCGGCATTTGTCGAATCTGTCGCGGCGAGGGAACACCAGAAGAGCCGCTCTTCTACCCTTGCAAATGCAGTGGCAGTATCAAGTATGTCCACCAGGACTGCTTGATGGAATGGCTCTCCCACTCGCAGAAAAAATACTGTGAGCTGTGCAAGACGTCTTTCCGCTTCACCAAACTCTACGCCCCCGACATGCCTCAGTCGCTTCCAGTTCACGTCTTCATCGGCCACATGGCCAAATACCTGTTGCGAAACGTCTTGGTGTGGCTTCGTGCAGTCATGGCAATTAGCGTTTGGGTGTGCTGGCTTCCATACTTCATGAGGTCGGTATGGTCATTCATGTTTTGGGTCAGTGATGAGGGCCTCGGTGCCAGTTCGATATTGTCTGGGAACAACGAAACCGTCGCTGCCACATTGGAACTCGCTCAATCCGCCATGGGTAACGACACATGTCCCGCCAGCCCTCTGTTCGTGCCGACTACAACTTCGGTTGTAGCTGCCCAAGCTATGCTAGACGGGCTTTCAGGTCAAAATATTTCCGAGTATATCCTCCGAATTCTTCTCAACTCATTATACATGCCTCCCAAGTTTGATCGATCAGGCGAGTCCTCAGTCAATGTGGCGCCCGTAGAGAACATCTCTGCAAAGGCTCCTCCATCTCTACTTGGAGACGTTGCTTTTCTACAAAACTTGACCCGGAACCCCACTTTAAATCGATCATTGATATACGTTCTTGAGGGACAAATCATCACTGTCCTGGTTATTGTCTGCTTTATCCTCGTCATCTTGGTCCGAGACTATGTTGTTCAGCAACAGCCCGAGATTAATATGCGTGCGGCGTTTGCCGCCCCTGAAAATCCACTTGCGCCCCCGGAGCCTATTCTCGTCCGTCCAGACGTCGACATTGGTCAAGGACCCGAGGAATCAGACGAAGAAACTTTAGATGACGGAGAGCAGCCCGCTGGTGCCGCAGACCCTGTCCCTGTTGAAGATGATGCCCCTGTAAACTCACAGCATCATCATGGGCTCTATGCAGACCGACAAGCTCAAACTGCCTTTGAAGAAACAGGATCCTTGAGTGGAGTCTCGCCTGAGCCCTGGCTTCAATCTACTACCGGAACTTCTGATGAGCAAGCAAGTGTCCACACCTACCTGCGCATCTTTCGCCAGGCAGACGGAGAGCCCGAACGGATCCTTCAAATCATTGAGGATGAGGGATTGCAAGAGCGTCTTTCGTACTGGGTTGATATCACCCGTAGATCAATCCCAGGACAAGATTCTGGCTCCTCTGATTTCCCCAAGTTTGAGAGGCGCCCTGATCACACTCGTGACAATGACCGACCGGACAGTTCAAGCTCCACCGCTGAGAGCTCTTCCAGAATTGCACTTACTCCAGGATCTAATGAGGAATCATCTTCCGGTCTTCCGGAGCCATACTCAACTTCCAGTCGAAAGGGCAAAGAGAAGGAAATGCTCCCAACTCCTGATCCGGACACTGATCGATGGGGAACAGAGCTCCAACCGGGTCCGTCACGCCCCCGTGCCGTATCGGATGGACCTAAGCTACATGATTCTGTCAACCCGCTAGCCAACAACAGCTGGTCATTTGCAGCGCTGCCTCCTGAGCCTGAAGCTGAGGATTCCAACGCTCACAAATTCAATTTCAATGACCAATCGACATTCTATGGAAGAATGACACCATCTTCAGATCAGGGTCAAGAAGCCGGTCCCTCGCATAATCATCGCGATACCCATGATTTTAGGGGAACCGAACTGGACCAGCCCCGTTCGGACCATTGGCAGGATCACGATCACGACTTTGAGCAACAGCCATTGCCTGTTCCGCATGTTCACCAGGACCAGCCAGCTGACCTCGCTCATGACGAAGAAGTAGTGAATGAAGCGCAGGTCCGAGTGCCAGGGTTTGTCAACCGTGTAACTGATTTCATGTGGGGTGATCTTGAAGAGCATAATCAAGTACAACCAGATGCCAACAACCAGGGTGCTGGTCGTGATGGTCAAGATGATGCCTGGGTCGATGTCGATGACGATGAGGTTGCAGAGGAAAATGCCAATGCCGATCCTGAGGATGCTGATGGTGTTGCCGGCGCTGGACTTGATCAAGAAGCCATTGAGGATCTCGAGGACTTCGAAGGAGTCATGGAGCTCATCGGCATGCGAGGTCCCATTGCTGGCCTCTTCCAGAATGCCATATTCT
Organism: Calonectria naviculata; assembly: GCA_003031705.1. Lineage (NCBI taxonomy): Eukaryota > Fungi > Ascomycota > Sordariomycetes > Hypocreales > Nectriaceae > Calonectria > Calonectria naviculata. Next base: position 8,296 of record NAGG01000123.1, on the reverse strand, counting down.
GCGCGGTTCTTGTTTCTGTCACCATTTTTGCCTGCATCTTCATACCATACAACATTGGACGAGTCAGTGTATGGATCCTGGCAAACCCCATGCGATTGGTTCGTCTTCTCTTTGAACTCTCTAGGCTTGTTCAAGATGTAGCTGTCATGGTGGTCGGGCTCGCGTCTTGGGTTACTTTAAACATTCTTGACATGTTCACGAGCATTATCGGCGGCGTCGTTGCTGCACAAGTCTTGTCGGCAAGGAAGGCGGCTTGGGCATTGTGGACAAGTGCTGGGTCAGGAGTATTGGACTACGCATTCCAGGATTTCCCAATGTCTGCCTCGGAGATTCAAAACTTTTCCGCAATTAGCCACGAAGCCCTGATTACAGTCAAGAGTCATATCGGTACAGTTCTTTCGACTGTGAGCGCAGCTTTTGCTTTCGTCTTTGGGGGCGCAATATTCTCTCATCTTCCATCAGTCGAGTTAATTTCGTCATTCCTATCGGCCGCCTTAGACACACTTAAACTTTCCTCATCCATATTGCTGAACCCTAGTTCTTGGGTAATTGATCTTGGTGAGCCTGAGGCCTCACCCTTGATAAACTTGGAACTCGCCCACTGGTCCGGATTGGATCGATTCTGGGCCATTCTCGCCGGTTACGTCACACTATTCTTCATGGGTGCCATGTACCTCAAGCGTGGTAGTCCGTTCTCGAGAGGAAACATAATGCAAGCTTGGGAGGCTGGAGTCATCGATACACTGCACCAGGCCAGCGGTATCATGAAGGTCATCATGATCATCAGTATCGAGATGTTGGTCTTCCCACTATACTGTGGTCTTCTCCTCGATGGAGCACTGTTGCCGTTGTTTGAGAACACCACATTCAAGTCTCGGATGCTCTTCACTTACAACTATCCTTTGACCTCAGTGTTTGTCCACTGGTTTGTGGGCACCGGTTACATGTTCCATTTCGCGCTCTTCGTCTCTATGTGTCGCAAGATTATGCGTCAAGGTGTTCTCTGTGAGTTTGCTAATCTATTGGCATTTTTGGGTCGTTTACTAATGACGTGACAGATTTCATCCGCGATCCTGATGATCCCGAGTTTCACCCCGTCCGTGACGTCCTTGAAAGGAACTTGACGACACAGTTGAGAAAGATTTTGTTCTCGGCCTTCGTTTATGGAGCCCTAGTCATCGTGTGTCTAGGAGGTGTAGTGTGGGGACTTTCATACACAGTACCTAACGTTCTTCCGATTCACTATTCGTCTAATGAACCGGTCCTGGAATTCCCTGTCGATCTCCTCTTTTACAACTTCCTGATGCCTCTCGCCGTCAGTTTCTTCAAGCCGGGTGATGGACTTCACGCCATGTACACATGGTGGTTCCGCACTTGTGCACGAGGTCTACGGTTGACATTCTTCCTGTTTGGCGAAAGAAGAATTGACGAAGAGGGTAGCCTTCAACTCGGACCGACCTCTGAATTCAACGGGCTTCCCTGGTATAAAACCATGTTCCTGGAATTGGATGAACAACACAGGGTTGTCCCTAAGACGTGGCAGGACGCTTTCGAGGGGGGTGATGCCAAACCTAAAACACCTCTGTCTCATAGCGAGATGTCCCGATTGAGGCGCAAAAAGAACTACCTCAGAGACTCGAACCAGCTTATCGAAAGCGGCCAGTTTGTACGTGCCCCGGCCTCGGATCGTGTCAAGATCCCCAAGGGCAGGAAGGTCTTCCTTGACGTAACAGACCGTGGTCAGCGACTGGACGGACAGTCAGATTCCGATCTCTATGCCACCAACCAGTACCAGATGGTCTATATTCCTCCCAACTTCCGGACGAGAATATTCTTGTTCATCCTTTTCATCTGGGTATTCGCAGCCGTCACTGGAGTTGGATTTACCATTATCCCCCTTGTGTTTGGGCGAAAGATGTTCAAGATGCTCATTCCGTCGCATATCAGAACAAACGATATATACGCCTTCAGTATTGGCGTCTATCTACTCGGATCCCTTGCTTACCTGGTTTTCCACAGCAAGAGCATTTGGTCCAAGATGAAACGAGGTGTCGGGTCCGCGCAAGCCCAGGTCGCTGCTGGTGGGGCCCACTGGCGAGTTGCATCATTTGTGATTAAAGGAGCGTCCCTGTTTTACGCCTACTTCCTTCTTCTGGTCGTTTTCCCATTGTTGGTTTCGGGGCTCATGGAGCTCTACCTCGCCATCCCGCTCCACACTTACATGTATCCTCCAACTGCCGCAACGATTCAGGCGTCGAGGGAAGGTGCTCCAGAAGCCAGTCGCCACACAGTTCGTGTCATTCAAGCATGGACTTTGGGTATTCTATATCTGAAGTTGAGCGCACGGATGGTGACTACCATGTTTGCAGACACGCGTCTCGCCATTGCAGTGCGCACTGTCCTCAGGCAGGGCTGGATGCATCCTGATGTGGGTGTTCTGACAAGGGCATTTGTCATTCCTGGGTTGGCCATTTTTGCGGCTGCAGTGTTTGGGCCGCCAGCGATAGTCGGCAAGCTAATCCAATACGGTCTCATCACTGGTGCCCAACCAGGTGTGGATGAGGCGGCAGAGGCCGCCCGACTGGCCATAATTTACCGACAGTCATATCCTGCTCTTGCGTTGGCAGCATTGGTCACCAAGAATACGATTGGAATGGTGCGGGTGTTTAATGGTTGGACAGCCCGCATTCGGGACGAAGCATACCTGATTGGAGAGAGACTTCACAATTTTGGAGCGGCAGCTGCCGGGGCTAGGCGAGTGAGGGGAGCTTGGAGAGCTGGAGGGGCAAGGCTGTGAGTAATGAAAAGTGACATAGGATACCACTGTAGTACACTAATGATATTACCATTTTTATTGTTAAGATAACCAATTGGCGGTTTTGGGGGTTGTGCAACTTGATTTGTGTACCACTTTGAAGCCGTAGGGTAAGCTTGTCGCAGATGGTGAGACGGGTGAGCGGTAAAGCATGTCACTGCGCTGCACTGCACTAAAAGGAGAAGGGCAGGTAAGTGATTTACATGAAACTGGGGGGATTTATTCAGACAATGGATAATATTATGTGGTCTCTGGAATAATTTATTCTCTCGTGCTTGTTCCTTACCTCGTACCCCATTAATGAGTGCAAATATGCCGACCGCCTCGGAACGAGACAAGGGTGTTAGAGCCTGTCTTGGATATGTCAGGGCAGACACAGGGGTATCTGACAGCCTGACAGCCTGACAGGTCACTGTAGATCGGAGCACGGTGGCCTCTGCATTGCTCAGGCTGCCCTTCCTGTATGCGACGCCTCCTCTATGGTGGAATCTGCAGTAGGTGGTTTGTGTCGAATTTTAGCCAGAATTTTTGTGCCCCATGTGTTTTCGCGGGACGGGACGGCTGCGAGTGACGTGGATATCGTTGGGTGGGAAGGGCAGGGGATTTTGTCTTGCATTAAGTGGAGGACATGGGGGCCTGACCACAGTGCATGAGGATTTGCGCCTAAATTGCGACGGATTGGAGCGAGAGTTTGAGGCTGTGAGGGAACTGGGTAAATTAAGCATGAAGAAAACGAGATGACCTGGGAGAGCCCGTCTAGCTTTCGCGGGTGGAATGTTGGCATTGTTTACGCCGGCTGGATTCGGGCGCCGGGTGCAGGGTAGACGCGCCGGGAGCACGCACGGTGAGGCGGGAGAAGTAAATAGAAGATGCCCAAAATAACAGCAGGTCAGCGACCCCTCTTTGATGATGGAGGGTGACGTGGGAGGGGAGGGAGGAGGAGCTCAGCGCAGGTGGTCTCGGCTGGCGTGCACCAGGTACAGAGCGCACAGCGTGCGGTACCTGTCTAACGGGAGCACGCGCACCCGGCACGCACGGTAGCAGACACACGGTATGTGCTGTGCTGTGCCTTGCTTTTCCCCCTGTGAGTGTGAGCCAGTGCCGGCAGCCACGGGCCCCAACAGGAGTCGTGTCAGGCCACGGCAGAGCCCAGACAGAGGGAGCTAAAGGGAACTGCGCTATTCACGTGACGGACAAAGGGGGCCGTGTTTGGGATGTTTGGGGTGTTTGGGGGGCGCCGTCAACACCTGTGTGAACCGTGACCCAATCAGTGGTGGGGTCAGCCAGCGCTCTGTTGCTGTGGCTCCCAGCGGCCATGCCCAATGGGGCCTAGCACCGTGTGTACTGGCAGAAACGGGGCGCCCAAAGTGTTCCCAAGTGTCGCATTCAAGACGGTCCCGTCACGAGCCAAAACAGAAACGAACCGCAACCCCTTCAACATTGATTGCGGTGCCGTTTCTCTGCAACTCGGCGCCCCAGCGGCTGCTTCTCTACTAACCAACAGCTTTTCGACAGGAACGACACCAGCAACAGCGGCACAGGTAAGTCACGGCTGCCGCTGCATCAGACGTCCGGATTCCAGCCACACGGACGGCGCCAGAAATCGGAGGCTGGTCGGTATCGGTGAGTGATGTGTCTCTGCTCTGCCCCGTGCCTCACGGTGCCGTTCAGCAGACTGACCAGCCATGAGATTTACAGATACCATTGATCGCACCCGGGACCTCGCCTCAAAAGTGCCATCGCCCGGTTCTATCCTGGCCTCGCCTCCCGCTGCCTTTCTTTTTCGCCTCATCTGCCCCTTAACCACCCCGCCACCGCCCATGCGATCCCGACCCGACCGCTTCTCCTGACTGAACACCGTCGCGAATCCTCTCCGCCATGGCTTCCGAACCGCCGTCTTCGCCTCCGGGCGAGGTCACCAGCCCCGAAGATGCCATCACCTGGTACAAGGCCCAGTATGAGCAGCTCGAGATGGAGTTGGCCGAGTTCAGGGATTCGAGCAGGGAGCTAGAGCAGGAACTGGAGAAGGACATCGAGCGGGCCGAGAAGCAGGAGCGGGTTCTGCAGGAAAAGGCCGAGACGCTTGCTTTCGAGGTGGAAGAGTGGAAGGTATGTCTTGAGCCCCGTCCAAAAAACGCCACCGTCGGGATGCATCGTCGACATCCCGTTTCGCAACGGCCGTGACTGACTCATCCTATCTGCGCAGAGGAAATACAAGGAGTCCAAGAACGAGGCCAGCGCCGCACAGAACCAGCTGGAGAAGGAAATCACAACGCTACGAGACTCGAACCGCACTCTGCAGCTCAAGCTACGTGATATCGAAGTCGTCAACGATGACTTTGAGCGACAGGCGCGCAACACCACCTCATCGCTCGAGGACATGGAATCAAAGTACAACCAGGCCATCGAGCGCGGCGTCATGATGGAGGAAGAGATCAAGATGGGCGAGCAGGAGCGAGAGCAGCTGCGCATTGAGTCGCAGCGCTTGCGTGAGGAGCTTGGAGACCTCAAGATCGAGGCCGAGCTCCTCCAGGACAAACTCAAGAAGCAGGAGGCGCGCCATCTTTCAACCATTTCTACCGACCTCTCCGCCCTCGGATCGCCCACCTTTGACAAGAACGAAAGCTCTCCTCATTCTACCGCTAGCTCTCCTCTCATTACCACACCTCCCGAGTCCAAGTCACCTCTGCCTTCCGACTCCCTTTCGGACATGCGCGATCCCCCCTCTCCGCCCATGTCGGATGCCTCAGCTCCTCTTCCCAAGGTCTCGTCGACGAGAACTCCCGCCCCGGCCAAGGTCCGCAAGTCACGCCTTCCTTCGGCCGACCAGAGCATCACTCCCAAGCCACGTGGTGCCAAGCCTATTACAACATCTACCCGTGTACCTGGCAGCCGCATCTCGACTGGTGGCACAACGACTCTCAGAACCCCTGCGAACCGACCTGGGCCTCGCTCCGCATCGCACAAGATTGCACCAACTAACTCGCTATCTCACATCCGATCTCTCACGGCCCAGATGCAGCGACTCGAGGCCCGTGTGCACTCGGTGCGCTCCAAGCTCCCTGGCCCAACCCACACACCTCCTCGCGCCTCACCTCGGGATAATGTCTTCAGGGGCTCCCATGTGCCTTCGACGGTTACGGTCCGATCTCGCAAGCGCACTGCGGGATCCACCACTTCTTCGGTAGCAGGTGACGAGACCACACCCACTAACGGCCAGTCCACGTCAAAGGGGAGCCACGTTCCCCGCCTCAGCACGTCAGGAGTGAGCCGGCTCTCATTCGGACCCCTCCCAAACAGGGGACCAGACTCTGAGATAAGCCGACCTAGTTCGCGGGCCAGTGTCACATCGTATGCCCGGCCCCCGTCTCGAACCGACACTATCCCCCGTCCCGCATCGCGCACGTCGCTCACGGGAACGCGAACTCCCATGGGCAGGCCCCGATCCTCTCTTGGCGGCTCCCTGCACGGTCACTCTGCCAGCATCAGCGGCGATCTGATGGAGGAGGACGAGAGCGGCGAGCTGAGGACACCGAGCCGACGGGGTACCTATTCGAGGATGGACAACGACGGCAACGCCAGCGCAATCCCCATGCCGTCAACTCGACGTAACAGCGGCGGCCGAAGAACAAGCGGCCCGTCAAGATCAAGCATCTCCAGCCAGAGAAAGCTGGCCGACCTCGGGGAGACGTACTAAGGCATTTCTATTCTGTTCATATTGATTGGTTTGCCTGGATCTTGCCGGGTTGTGTATAATCTTTAGTTTGATTTTTGCCTGGAGCGGGCTGACCAGACCGGATTCACCTACTCTACGCACATTGCATTGCATCGGGGTGGATAAGTCTGGCAATTTTGTTCAAGACGGGCGCATGGCATACACGGAGGCGAAGTCGGAGTTGATGAAACTTTATGAAATTTCTTCTATTCTCTCTTCCCTCTTAACAAAGATGGATTTTTTCACTGTTTGATTAGTTCATCCTGGGATATTGGGCATTGGGGGAAGGGGTTAACGGATGTTTATGAAGAGATGGCACTCGAATTTTTTTTAAGCAACAACACACGGCACAATTCCTGGCCAGCCGGGGCCCTAATTCTGGGGAAAGGGGTGTCTGATCAGAGCGGACCAGGGAGGGTGCGCGGATGTGCGTGTGAACGAGCTACGGGCGGCGGCAGCTGCAAAGAGACCTTGGGGTAAAGGCAGGCTGAGCTGGCCCGGGCTGGATCTGATAGGACGAGATGGGATGGTTGATGAGGCGGGTAATACTGGGGAACGCGATGTGAAGCTAGAGGACGAAAGAGGTTCGCGTGGAGGCTCCAGCTGTGGGGAGTGGTGTGATTTTGATGTCTGACAAGGCTGAAGGACACGGCCCGCGGTTGATCAACTAGTACTTTTTGATATTCCCTTTGTTTTTTCGGTTTCCTTTGTTTTATACCTTGCTGGAGATGACCAGAGACGAAGAGTGAGACAAGAGGAGGATACGAGAAAGCTCTCGGGATACGAGAGCTGTAAATACAGACTGCGGAAACGTGTGTGTGTGATGGAGACGAGATTATAAATAGCCACACCACACATGTCAACTAAGTTAAACAAAGCAAACAAACAAAAACAAACGTATAAATGAAAGTTTTGCTAGACCTTCCCATGTGGCTTGTTGAGTGGTGCCTGTTTCTGGATAACTGCTTTTGCTGTTAGTGACGGGGCGGGCCAGGGCCGAGGGCGATGATGCCATCGTCAAACTAGGACACGGTTGAAAGATGTCCGTCATCCTGACGACCCGACCCAACTGGCCCCAGCTCGTTGATTTGTTGCTCACTTCCTTGGCCCTCTGCTACGGCGGGCGACGGGCCAAGGCAGGGGAACTCGTGTTTTGCGCCCCCAACAAGACGGCCAATTGCGATTAGCTTTCGATAACCGAGAGTGCACGCAACGGCTCTACGGAGGCAATGGGACACAAGCCACCAACGGGCAATTGCTGACAAGTCAAGGAAAGCCAAAAAGACCCCCAATGGCCCCAGCGCACAACAGCAGCAGCAGCGGCGGCAGCCAGAGCCAGAGCCAGAAGCAAAAGCCAGCCCGTAGACCGAACCGGGTGGCCCGAGATCTCCGTATCTCCGCCGTGCCACGGACTGGGGCCAACATGTTGGGGATTTCGGAGGATGGCCGGGCTGGTGAACTGCTGCTGCCCTCCAGCCACAAGACAAATGCGCCGAGCGCCGTGCCTTCCATTGACTTCCAAATCTGGCGTGTGCACGTCGTGGGGCGCGTGCGGTGGGCGGGAACGGCAGTGATTGGCGCGCGGGGGCCAGGATGGGGTCTTTGGGTGAACAGCTTCCAAGTAAATCAATGTATCTTCTCAACAATTGGGGGGCCGCATGGTCACAAAAAAAAAAAAAGGGGCCGATTTTTTTTCTTTAAAATTTCTGGGCCACGGGAAGCCGGGTTGGGTCCCACACGGGAACAATCAGGGAAAATTAATCGAC